>ML799040.1:204086-230349 GCA_009831015.1 Picea engelmannii | reverse complement strand
GTCGATTTGACCAACCTATTAGATCTTTATCGTTGAAAATTACCCTATTCGTTTTTATAATCTCAACCCAAAAATGACCAGTCTGAATTGTTGTGTTTGTCCACGAGTGTTTCATGTGCATATAAAAAGGCTTAGTCGACCTATCGTGAGCTCAATCAATGGAAAACGTGATGACAAGAATTTCAAACCAAATACGACATGTATTTTATCCTTCAGGAAAAATAGAAACATGAATATGCAAAGACTCAAATAGGAAAGAATTGAATAAGAATCAAGTCGCTCAAAATTTTCAATTTCTAAATATTTATAATTTTTTGAATTTTTATAATAATAATTTATAATTAAGTCAACTGTAAATTAACATAAAAAGGAAACATATGTTATTAACTATTAATCCTACAATGATATAATCTATTAAGTTTAATTTAACCATTAAATCTGTTTGCAATGTTTGTAAGCCGATCACGCAGTCTAAAAAATTGCGACGGACGTAGCTGTGGAGGTACAACCATATTTGTAAGTTGATCACCGAGTTCGTTGAATTCTAGTGGAGGAAAATGTTTCTCCTCTGTGGGTGGTTGTCGTGTTCGCCTTTTGAGGGGATGTCCGATTACCAGTTGAAGTGAATCAGATTTATTGTCTACCAATTCCGTCAATGCTTCCTCTCTAGCAGCAAGAGCCTCATTATCTTCTATCTCATTCTCTACCAAACTACACCTGTTTCATATTTGACAGGGCTTCCCTGGTTCTCCACTATATAGAAGACAACCACAAAAATGAAGCATGTCTGATATTCATATCTTTCAATATCTTCCTGAGCCTAGCGATATTCATAGAAGACAAACTATAGCTTCCTGATTGCATCCTGTAAACAATATGGAATGGAATCTGCCCCATGCTTCTGTTTAATGAGTCATTGTAAGAAAATTCTTCCTATGGCAGAATGTTGTCCCACTGACTGTGGTGTTCTTTCACCAACCTCCTCAGAAAGTCTCCCAAACTTCTATTCACAACTTATGTCTATCCATCTGTCTGAGGATGATAAGATGAACTGAATGACAAGTTAGTTCCTAGCTTTTTCCATAAGGTTCTCCAAAAGTGTCCCATGAACTTGGTGTGTCGATCTGAAACCATGATCCTTGGTAAGCCGTGAAGTCGAATGAATTCTTTGAAAAACAGATTCACAATTTGAGTTGCATCACTGGTTTTCTGATACGGTATGAAATGTGCCATCTTAGAAAATCTATCTAACACTACAATGATCGATTCAAACCCTCTTTGTGTTCTCAATAGCCCCAATATGAAGTCCATGCTTACTGCATCCCACGGCCTATTAGGTATGGGTAACGGTTGATAAAAGCCTGCATTCTGCCTCTTTCCTTTTGAATGTTGACAAATTCTACATCTTTCTACGAATCTTTTGACATCTGTTCTCATTCCTGGCAAAAAATATGACTCGTTTATCTTTGAGAACGTCTTTTCATGACTGAAATGTTCGATCAATCCTCCACTGTGTTTCTCCTTCAGCAAATTCTCCCTCATGGAGCATTTTGGAATACAAAGTTGATTACCCTTAAACAATAATCCTTCTTGGATCATGTATTCTGTCCACTAGCTTCTATCCTTGAGAATTGGATTCTTAACTACTTCATATGCCACCTTAAAATATGGATCATCCCTGTACATGTCCCTGAGATCGTCAAAACCCAGTGTTTTAAATCTGAACTACTGCAACAACAAACATTTCGTGCGCAAAGCATCAAAAACTTTGTTAGAAGTTCCAGAAATATGCTTAATTACAAAAGTAAAGTTCTGCATGTATTCAACCCATTTAACATGTCTTTGATTCAAATTCTGAGTCACAAATTGTAAAGCATGATTGTCACTGTATGAGACAAACTCCTTAGGGATTAAGTAATGCCTCCATTTCTTTAATGCCTGGATAATAGCATAGAACTCCTTGTCATATGTGGAGTATTTCACTTTCTCTTCATTCAACTTCTCGCTAAAGTATGCTACTGGCCTATCTTCTTGGCTCAAGACTGCCCCTATTGCAAATCCACTTGCATCACATTTTACTTGAAATGTATTCTTAAAATATGACAACACCAAAATTGGTTGTTCGGTGATTTTAATTTTTAACAAATTGAAGATTTTCTCAGCCTCTTCTGTCCATTGAAAAGACTTGTGTCTCTTCTTCACTGTGTCCGTCATCGATGCAGTAATTCCACTGAAATTCCTAATGAACTTCCGATAGAAACTAGCCAATCCATGAAAACTTCGAACTTCAAAGATATTCTTTGGCGATGGCCAATTCTTAATTACCTCCACCTTATCTGGATCCACTCTCAATTTATCTACAGAAATAACAAACCCCAAATAAATGAGCTCTATCTTCACAAATGAGGATTTCTTCATATTTATCAGCAGCTTCTGTTGTTGTAGCATATTCATCACTATAGCCAAATGTTTCAGATGCCCTGCCTCTATTTTATTGAAAATTAGTATGACATCAAGATACACAATGACAAATTTTTCGATGAAATCCTTCAGGACTTCATTCATCAACCTCATGAAGTTACTTGGTGCATTCGTTAAGCCAAATGGCATAACAAGCCATTCATACAACCCTTCATTACTGTTGAATGCAATCCAAGCAATCCATCAAATCATCCATCCTTGGTAATGGAAATTTGTACCTGATGGTTATCTTGTTGACTTCTCTCGAGTCAGTACACATCCTCCAGCCTCCATCTTTCTTTGGACTGAGCACTGTCAGAACAACACATGGACTCAAGCTTTCCCTAACCAACCCTTTGTCCATTAAATCCTAGACCTATCTTTTGACTTCTTCATTCTCCTGCAGCATCAATCTATACACTACTTTGTTTGGTAAACTAGCTCCAGGTATAAGATCAATATGATGACTTACACTTCTGATCGATGGAAATGAATGAGGTAGTTCGTCCACTAATATGTCAACAAACTCTTCCAATAGTTTCTAAACCTCTTCCGGTAAATCATCTACCCTTGTACTGGTTAAAACAATTTTAGGCTTCCCGACCACAATGAATTGTGGTTCCTTCTTATTCTTAACCTCTGTAAGAAGTTCCTTCCCACTCATGAGAAGTACAATGTTTCTTACTTTAGGTTTCACTTCTTTATCTTTGATTGGAAGCAACATGTGAGTTCTCCCATTCTTCTCTAGGGTGTATGTGTTCTTCCTCCCATCATGAATCACATTTCTATCATATTTCCACGGTCTACCCAGCAATAGATGACAAACATCCATGGGAATAACATCACAGAGTATTTCATCTTTATACCCTCCTATTTTAAATTCAACTAAACATTTTTTAGTGGCATTTACCTAATGTCCTTTTTCTAGCGACAAAAATCTATATGGACTTGCATGTTCAATAGTCTCCAGCTCTAGCTTTTCTACCATCTCTATAGAAACGAGATTATCTGTGCTACCACTATCCATGATGACTTTGCATGCCCATTATTTGGTCTTGCAAGCGGTCCAAAAAAGTTTGTTCCTCTCGACCGAACTCTCCACCTCGTTCTTTGGTGTTAAGATAACTTTTTGCATCATCAGCGATCTTCCACCTTCAACATCTTCTGCCTCAACATTCCTTCTCTGTGATTCGGCAATGTGAGTTTTACCACCTTCTTTATTTTTGTCTGGACACTCATAAGATTTATGTCCGACCTTTCCACATGTGAAGCATTTCACCACTCCACCTCTTCCTCTTCCTCTACCTCTGGTACGAGGGAAAATGTTTCCATCAGCATACCGACCTCTATGTTCAGTATGATTCCCTCTTTGTGAGCTTCCACCTCTCTCAGTTTGAGTTTGAGGTTTCTTCCACTCTTCCTTGGGTTTTTGATTTCTATCCTGGGCAACTGATTTTCCTCTGGGCTGACTTCTGCCTCAGCCTCTTTGACCTTGTTTTCAGCTTAGCTTCTCTTCAGCCTTCAGATCCATATGATAAGCATCTTCCACCATTCGGATGGTCATCATGCTCATCTCATCCTGAATTTCGTACCTCAGACCATTCATGTACCTAGCAAATTTTTCATCATCACTTTCGTGATGACCTGCCCTGATGTTCAACCGATAGAATTCTTCAGTATATTCCTTCATTGTCATCAACTTCTGTCTCAAATTTTGTATTCTTCAAAACAGAGTAATCTGGTAGTCCTTAGGAATAAATTTAACCTTCATCTTCACAATCATCCTATCCCAACTCTTGATTTTCTACTTGCCTTTGCAGCGTCTTTCAGCTTGTAGCTCATCCCACCACAATGTTGCATGTCCTTTAAGTCTTGTGAAAACATGTTTGAACTTTTTTTCTTCCTCGACATCTTCATAGTCAAAATATGTGTCCAGAGCTCTAATCTAGTCTAGAAGCTCTTCATCATCTAGGTTTTCTTCATATACTGGAATATCCATTCTTATTCTAGCACCCATTCTTGCAACATCCCTAATAGGGTGTTCATTTGATGCATCTTCTACTGCAACTTCTTCTCCTTCATGTCCAAATTCATTTTCATTTTCAGAATCACTGAGATCCCCAACACCAGTTGTGCCCCTCTGCTTTATTTCCATGTCCACGACTCTGGCACGTAGGTCGTGTATATCTCTTTCCATGGCTAGATTTGGAACCTGCCTACCACTTTCTCTTGACATCTCCCTATCCTCTGGTGGATTGGGTGTTTGTCTATCTCTTCTTCTTGGCGGCATGGATGATATTTCTTTCTTGATTTCCCTATCTAAAATATACAAACAGAGTCAAGCTCTGATACCAACTGACACAGATCTAGTGGCCCTCAGGTCGAGATCTGCTCACAAGATTGTTCTTTAACCCCTTCGAGTAAGATCGACTCTTTCGGATTCCTTGATGGAATATCCTTTCAAATCGATCCACAGGTCCTTCGGGAAGCTCCCCTGTGTATACAACACTAGGCACAAGTCCCTTTCTCCCCAAGAGACCATAGCAGTATGACCAAGGGCCTAACCCAAGGTCCTTTTTGCAACTTGCAATCTCGTGAGTTCGTGAGTCGAGGATCCCAACTCTTCCTTTTATATCTCGCGATACCTGAAATGTCGATACGGGTATGGCTCTTCCTCTATCATCACCTTCCTCATGCAACCATCAGCTAGGCTAAGCACTAGCACTTCTCGCTACTCACCACTTTGCGAGTTCAAATGTCCAACCTTGGCACCTTTCTTTCATGAATCCCCAAGAGGCGATGTTGACTTTTCTCCTCTCATTCTTGCTACTCATGACTTCGGAAGTCAAAGGGTCGATCTCACTTACTCTTATCTCACAAATCTCTGAGACGCAAGAATTCAACAGAGTGTTTACTCCTTCCACTAGGTGACGTGTGTCTGCATGTCTCTTTCCCGGGCCCACCTTGTGGTTATGCCACGTGTTTCCTCTGTGCCTCGGCTCTCAACACTACTCGACTTCTGCAGTTGAGATGGGGTCCTTCCAGCCTCCGAACCTTCGAATACGCAAAACATGCCATGAGGCTCTGATCCAACGGTCCTCCCTTGACCCAGATCCAACTGTTGTCTTTTCTCCTCACGAATTAACTACTCGTGACTTGGAGCACCCAAACTTTGGGCTTTCACCTTACGAATCTCCAAGTTCGTGAGATCTCTTGATCTCTACCACTTGTCCTCCTCTGATGGATGGCTGTGATTCTCTTGTGACTTCGCCACTTGCGAAGTGGAAGGACTTCATTCTATGAACCTTGATGTTAGAATCCCCGATAGAGAGGATCTCGCGACACGTGCCATTCCAATTGGACGACTCATATTCTTTCTCTATTTCGGAACTTCGCACCTCAGGACCTCGCGAATATTGATGCAAGGGTTTCAATTCTCCAACTCACGAAGCCCCGAAATGAGATTACGTGAGTGATCCAACGACCCCTTCTAGCTCAGATCCTACGACCCGATTTATCCTGAGCTTGCAATTAGAAAAACACTCAACGTAACCTTCTTGCTCCTCTACAAGATTTGACAGTTCTCAGAACTTTGTGAATTCTCCATGGAGAATTCCGACCGTTCAATTCCTTCGTAACATTCCTTTGAAATGAACAAGTATGCTTTCACGAAACTTGTCCACCAATAAACCAACGTTGTTGCGCCTTCTTCCAATACTTCAAGGCACTATCTCTCTTGAGCTTTTCTTCGACAACTTCAAAGATCCTATACCTCCTTATCTTGATTGAAAAATCCTCAATTCCTTTGGCGAAAATTTCTGCGCCCACTCCTTGGGGCACTTCTTCAAATACACTCCAAGTATTTGAATTCTTAGACTATGTGTACTCTTTTTGTGGTAGCAGTCCTTCAATTCTTCCCTTAGGTTGCAACCTCTGAGAATCTACTTGGTTTGCGCACACCTTGCACGACTCCTATGCTTAACTTGCATTTCTGCGAGAATGAGAACAATGTTATCCCTCCTGAGCTTGTTGAGACGAACTCTGTCTTTTGTCAACACACACCTTGCGGACAATTTCACTGCACTCCTTGCAAGAAAACTCTTTCTCAGACAGAGAAACAATTGAAACTCATTCTTTACTCTCCCCATTCCTAGTTGGCAGGGAGGAAAGATTCACTTTTAGGTAGAGTTTGGGCAAAGCAGCAGCGAGGACAGACGAATATTGAAGAAATAGCATCAGAAAGAGGTATGCATTTTTATGATTACACTGGTTAGGTGGTTATCATTAAGGTGATGAATATGTTGTGTTATGTGATGGTTATGTGATTTATTTTCATTTTGTTAATAAATTTAATTTCTGCTCAATAAATTATGGTTAAATGATGATATGTGTGAGGTGGTGAGAGGAGCGAGAGTAATGAGTGGAATGAGTGGAGGTGATGTGGAGGTGGTGCAGTAACCCGATCTCATTTAAGCACTTGATTGCGGAATGTTTTGAAGGTGTTTTGGGTCCACACCACTTTTGGGCCCGTAATCCCCCACAAGCCACCATGTATGCTTCCAACAATACCATGGTTCCAATTGCGGGACCGCTCTATAAAATTAACGTCTGGGCAGTTTATGTCCCCGCAATGAATTGTGGCCATCGATCTGATTACGATCTGTTATCATGGTGATATTTACCTGTTGCACAGATCAATGATGTTGGTTGATTTGAGATCAATGGTCTGTTATCACTTCGGGAGTTCAAGCTTCATGATTTTCAATGCATATTTCTTACCATCCTCCAGAGTGTCATACTTACAAAGTGAGGGATATGTCTCTAGATGGCCTCCGTATCTGGATGGTCCAGATTCCCTTCAGAAGTTTAGGCTTCGGGTAATTCATCTCCTTGCTTGTGCAATCCTATGAAGTGTCATATATCCAAAGAGGGAGATCTGTCGACGCATGTCCTCATTGGTGGATGGTCCAGATTCACTTCAGAAGTTCAAGCTTTGGGAGTTTCAAATGTTGTTCTTGGAATTCTCCCGGAGGAAAATATCTAAAGTCAATGATCTATCTCCACATGTCCTTGCTAATGGATGCTCAAGATTCACTTTGGAAGTTCGGGCTTCGGGAGTTTAAAATGTTGTTCTTGGAATTCTCCTGAATGAAAATCGTTGAAGTGACGTGGTGGTCTGATGTCATATGATGTCACGATTGTTGATGTGTCATGGAAATAAAGGTGGGACGTGTCACGTGGAAACGGGCGAATGACACAACCAAATGACCCGAAATGAGTGCCACATGTCATGATTGATGAGTGCCATGTGCTTCGGCACTTCGGGACTTCGGATCTTTGACTCTTTGGAAATTTGTCTCTTCGGGACTTCAAGTCTTCGGCTCTTCGAAACTTCGTCTCTATGGGACTTTAACTCTTTGAATCTTCGAGACTTCGAATCTCTAGGACTTCGACTCTTTGACTCTTAAGAAATTTCCTGATGTAAAGCATGAAAATCTCCCGAAGTGATGATCTCACAGAGTGGTTATCCATTGCTTATCACTAATTAACTTGAGCTTAATCCATGTTTAACATTTAATACTTTGGGAGTTCCAGACTTCGGAAATTGAAACAATGACAAATTCGTATGCTCGAATGCTAAAGTGGTGGAGTGAATTTCCTAATGTCTTATGTTAAACCCCACCCGATTCTGGAACCCCCCCCCCGGAATGGATGAGATTCATTGATCTAACCAACCTATTAGATCTTTATCGTTGAAAATTACCCTATTTATTTTGATAATCTCGACCCAAAAATGGCCATTCTGAATTGTTGCATTTGTCCACAGGTGTTTCGTGTGCATATAAAAAGGCTTAGTCGACCTATCGTGAGCTCAATCAATGGAAAACATGATGAAAAGCATTCCAAACCAAATACGACATGTATTTTATCCTTCAGGAAAAACAGAAACATGAATGCATAAAGACTCAAATAGGAATGAAATGAATAAGAATCAAGTCGCTCAAAAATGGGAAATTGACTTAACCAATGTCAAGAGGAAAAATTGATGAAGGCATAGGGAAAAGAGAGAGGAGAGGCAGGGGTGCAAACCTAGGTTACAATAGTGTTGATACTCATTGGTAGGGACATACTCTCTGAAATTTGTTTAGGTTTAATGATTTGTTGTAGAAATTGACTTTTTAGCTCTCACTGACATTCTCTGTAAACCCTAATCATTTTTTCTTCGTTGAATAATTCAAAATTTACAGAAAATTTTTCTGGTATAGAGTGACTTTCGAACTTACAGACTATCTATTTTTTACAGTACTAGATACCCTTGTTTATTGACAATTATCCTTTCTGAATGGGAATATATCTCACCACACAAACTTATGAATTGAGGAAACGAGAAAGAAATCTCGACAACATATATGAACAATCGATCAAATTCTAAAACATTTTATAATAAATCGCCTTAAATGAGGAAAATCCACCTTATCAAATCCTCATTTTAGAAGTGGATCCTCCATGATTATTGATTAAGTTATTACCTTTTCCGAAAAAGAAGAAAAGATCACCTTCACACTCCTTAAAGCTCTCCCTCATTTCAAACATTGGTGGGAAACTTACTGGGAGAAAAGTTCCACAGAGGAGTCGGGAATATATGGGGTTGATCCCACTTGGGATTTTTTTTTGGATGCCGTAAAGGAACAATATTACCCTATTGGCAACTATGAGGACCAGTACATGAGATCGACCACACTGCAGCAAGAGAGGGGACATGCAGTTCTGAAGTTCACCAATACCATCCATACCTTGCGCACCAAGATGGGTATCAAATACTATGAGTGACATTTGGTTCCGAAATACCGTGGGGCTCTACACAGATACATCCAGATTGAAATGGATTTTTTGGACATCTCATCACTCGGTGTTGCATATCGATATGCTGTTAAAATTAAGAAAAAATTTAAGTACCAGAGAAAGCAGGAATTTGGGTCTGCAAATCTGCAACAACCAAAGTATGACAAAGATGGACCTAACAAACAGTCTCCCAAAAACTAGTCCAAGACACATGAAAAGAAGGGTCACTAGAAGACAAAGAAGGACACCGAAAAATGGTGCGAGTTCCACAAAATCCCCTGGCACGAAACTGATGAATGTCACTCAAAACAGTCATTGGTGTCCAAGATCAAAAACAAAGAGACGAACCCTAATTTAGAATGTGATTCTAAAAATAATGTTAAAGGACATATCATTGACACAAACCCCACTGCTATTGTCGCGACCGTAGCAATTCAACCAAAAGAACCAACAAATTTTAAAGAGGGGGAGAACCTTTTTCATTCATAGATGTGGTTGAAGGGGACCCCGCTGCATTTTATTGTTGATAGTGGAATCTAGAATAACCTCATCTGAGCAGAGGTCATCAAACAGTTGGGATTGTCGACAACACCACACCCGCAACCATACAACATCAAGTGGCTTTGCCAAGGACGATATCTCCATGTCAGCCAATAGTGTCGATTATCCTACAAGATCCAACCCTTCAAGGATGAGGTATTATGTGATGTTGCCCCACTGGATGTCTGTGATGTTATCTTGGGCCAACCATATATGTGGAGACGCTATGTTGTTTATGATTCTCGACCTCATAGTGTCATTATTACTTTGGGGGGTCATCTCTATAGAATACCAAAGGTAGTTCCAAATATTGTTCCACCTAAAAATTATCTCAAGGTAGTATCTCATACTGCAAAATTCAGCTTCTTCATAATCTGTTCAAAAGGGGAACAAAAGGACACTGCAACCACTACAACCTCACCCTCTGCACCTTCCATACATTAGAAGTAGGTCAACAAGGTTGCAACAAATAACAAGGATCCCTTCTACAGACCTTCTTCTCATGTAGCTCAACTAGTTGAACAGCCTCAGCTTCAACAGGTTCATGACAGACTTCCACAAACTAAGAAACGTGACATCTCCAACAATACAAGCATCTCACCAAGATGCAGATCCAGCAAATGATTTTCCCTCTCCCCAGGGAACTCAACACAATGGAGACCATTACTTCCTAAGCAGGGAGGATTGATCTAGGTGGATATTTGATGCAGACCTATCGGCCCTCAGGCCGAGATCCGCTCACAGGATCGTTCTTTAACCCCTTCGAGCCAGATCGGCTCTTTCGGATTCCCTACTGGAATCTCTTTTCAAATCGATCCACAGGTCCTTTGAGAAACTCCACTATGCAAACAGCACTAGGCATGAGCCCCTTTCTCCCTAAGCGACCACAATGCTATGACCAGGGGCCTAACCCATGGTCCTTTTTGTAACTCGCAATCTCCCGAGTTCGTGAGTCAAGGATCCCAACTCTTCCTTTTAAATCTCATGATACCCGAAATATCGATACGGGTATGGATCTTCCTCTATCAGTGCCCTCCTCACACGACCACTGGCTAGGCTAAGCACTAGCACTTCTCACTATTTGCCCCTTCACGAGTTCAAATTTCCAACCTCGACAACTTTTTTTCACGAACCCCCTAGAGGCAATGTTGAATTTTCTCCTCTCGTTCTCGCTACTCATGACTTCGCAAGTTTAAGGGTCGAGCTCACATACTCTTATCTCATGAATGCCCAAGATGCAAGAAGTCAATGGAGTGTTGACTCCTTCCACTAGGTGACGTGTGTCTGCCTGTCTATTTCCCGGGCCCACCTTGTGGTTCTGCCACATGTTTCCTCCATGCCTTAGCTCTTTGCACTTCGTGACTTCTGCAATTGAGACGAGGTCCTTCCAACCTCCGAACCTCCAAATATACAAAATGCACAATGAGGCTCTGATCCAATTGTCCTCCCTTAACCCGGATCCAATGACTGTCTTTTCTCCTCGCGACTTCGTTACTCATGACTTGGAGCACCCAAAATTTGGGCTCTCACCTTACGAATCTCCGAGTTCACGAGATCTCTTGATCTCTACCACCTGTCCTCCTCCGATGGACAACTACGATTCTCTCATGAATTCGCCACTCGCGAAGTTGGAGGACTTCCTTCTCTAAACCCCGATGTTTGAATCCCCGATAGAGAGGATCTTGCGACACATGCCCTTCCAATTGGATGACTCAGATTCTTTCTCTATTTCAGAACTTCGCACCTCGCGACCTCGCAAATATTGATGCAAGGGTTTCAATTCTCCAACTCACGAAGCCCCGAAATGAGATTACATGCGTGATCCAATGGCCCCTGCTGGCTCAAATCCTACTGCGCTATTTCTCCTGAGCTTGCACTTAGAAAAACACTCACCGTAGCCTTCTTTCTCCTCTACAAGATCTGGAGGTTCTCATAACTTCATGAATTCTTCATGGAGAATTCCAACCGTTCAATTCCTCCTTAACACTCTTGCGAAATGAACAAGTATGCTTTCACGAAACTTCTCCACCAACAAACCAACGTTGTTGCACCTTTTTCCAATACTTCAAGGCACTAACTCTCTTGAGCTTTTCTTCAACAACTTTGAAGATCCTATCCCTCCTGAGTTTGATTGGAAAATTCTTGTGCCCAATCCTTGTGACACTTCTTCAAATACACTCCAAGTATTTGAATTCTTAGACTCTGTGCACTCTTTTTGCAGCAACAGTCCTTCAATTCTTCCCTCAAGTTGCAACCTCTGAGATTCTACTCAGTTTGTGCACACCTTGCACGGATCCTATGCTTAACTTGCACTTCTAAGAGAATGAGAACAATGTTATCCCTCCTGAGCTTGCAGAGATGAACTCTAAGTTCTATCAATGCACACCTTGTGGACAATTTCACTGCACTCCTTGCAGGAAAACTCTTTCTCAGACAGAGAAACAATTGAAACTCATTCGTTACTCTCCCTCTCTTCAGATTTCAGACATTTAATATAAAATCATTCATTCACACATCAAAGAAAATGCATAACAGAGAGTAACTAAGCATATATCAATCAACATGTACAAACACAGAAAGCAATTGAACACCATGAGTCTGAACTAAATATCTTTGCATTAATCTAGAACTTCTGTACATGGGGTTTTACTCTACACAGCTCTCTGCTTCTGCTCTCCTATGCTCTCTTGATTGATTTTGTTGCGCATGCTACAATGATACAAGTGAGGGTGTCTCTATCCATTTTCCCTCTGGCTCCTAAAACTGTCTAATCTAAGAATTCAAAGCTACCTACTTACATTTACAAGAAAAAATGCCTCTTAGTTCTTCAGATGAGAGAGGGATGCTCAAGGTCTCATAACAATCTACAAGTATGCTCTTTCTTAACTATTACATTTAAGTTTGGTGTAACAAATTTCAAAACATTTCAAACAATTCAACATGTGCCAAAATGTGTTGGTGTTTTGTCCCATGCTTGCTTGTTGTTGGCGATGCTCCTGCATCATACTCCCTCACTTGAAAATTTTCATGGGATCCTATCCATGAGCTCTTGCACAGTCTGTCTATGATTATGGATCTATGCTTCATTCTCCCAGCTGGCATATTCAACTAAATGTCCCTTCCACTTGACCAAGTATTCAAAATATTCCCTTCTTCTGGTCCTTTTGTTAACTCTTTTGTCCAGTATGCTTTCCATCTATGGCTTCTCTACAACTGGCATGTATTTAGTCCACTGAACCTCTGGTTGTTCATCACTTGTTCTTTCTTCCTCATCTTTGTATGGGTACAAAACTGAGACATTGAATATCGGAGAAATTCCGATCCCATCGAGTAATTCAATCTCATAAGCATTTTCCCCAAATTTCTTCAAGACCTTACATGGTCTGATCCTCTTCATCTTCAGTTTGTTATATGTCCCCTTCCAGAATATTTCCATTCTCAGATGTGCCAGAATCAAATCACTAACCTCAAATTGAAGTTGTCTCCTGTGTTGATCTGCTTTGCGATTATACTCTTGGTTCAAGTTCTACAATCGCTCCTTCACCTGGTTGTGAAGTTCCTTCATTGCTTCGGCAAAGTCTTCTGCACTAGCACTTCTTATCTCACCCTGTTTTGAATCCCTCTGTTTAGATACTCCTCTTGGTTGCATCCTGTAAATAATCTGGAATGGACTATGCCCTGTGCTTCAATTTAATGAGTCATTGTAAGCAAATTCTACCTGTGGTAGAATGTTGTCCCACTGCCTGCGGTGTTCTATGACCAAGCTCCTCAGCAAGTCTCCCAAACTTCTATTCACAACTTATGTCTGTCCATCTGTCTGAGGATGATAAGATGAACTGAACGACAAGTTCATTCCTAGATTTTTCCATAAGGTTCTCCAGAAGTGTCCCATGAACTTGGTGTCTCGATCCAAAACTATGCTCCTTGGTAAGCTGTGAATTCGAATGACTTCTTTGAAAAACAGATTCGTAATTTGAGTTGCATCACTGGTTTTCTGATACGGTATGAAATGTGCCATCTTAGAAAATCTATCCAACACTACAAAGATCAATTCAAACCCTCTTTGTGTTCTCAACAACCCCAATATGAAGTCCATGCTTACTGCATCCCATGACCTGTTAGGTATGGGTAACGGTTGATAAAAGCCTACATTCTCCCCCTTTCCTTTTGAATGTTGACAAATTCTACATCTTTCCATGAATATTTTGACGTCTGCTCTCATTCCTGGCCAAAAATATGACTCGTTTAGCTTTGAGAACGTCTTGTCATGATCGAAATGTTCGGCCAATCCTCCATTATGTTTCTCCTTGAACAAATTCTCCCTCATGGAGCATTTTGGAATACAAGGTTGATTACCCTTAAACAATAATCCTTCTTGGATCATGTATTCTATCCACTGGCTTCTATCCGTGAGAATTGGATTCTCAACTGCTTCATATGACACCTTAAAATATGGATCATCCCTGTACATGTCCTTGAGATCATCAAAACCCAGTGTTTTGACTCTGAACTCCTGCAACAAAAAACATTTCCTACTCAAAGCATCAAAAACTTTGTTAGAAGTTCCAGAAATATGCTTAGTTACAAAAGTAAAGTTCTGCATGTATTCAACCCATTTAACATGTCTTTGATTCAAATTCTCATGTTGAGTCACAAATTGCAAAGCATGATTGTCACTTTATAAGACAAACTCCTTAGGGATTAAGTAATGCCTCCATTTCTTTAATGCCTGGATAATAGCATATAACAACTTGTCATACGTGGAGTATTTCACTTTCTCTTCATTCAGTTCTCGCTGAAGTATGCTACTGGCCCCTCTTCTTGGCTCAAGACTGCCCCTATTGCAAATCCACTTGCATCACATTTTACCTGAAATGTATTTTTAAAATCCGACAACACTAAAATTGGTTGTTCCATGATTTTACTTTTTAACAAATTGAAGATTTTCTCAGCCTCTTCTGTCCATTGAAAAGACTTGTGTCTCTTCTTCACTGTGTCCGTCATCGATGTAGTAATTCCACTAAAATTCCTAATGAACTTCTGGTAGAAACTAGCCAATCAATGAAAACTTCAAACTTCAAAGATATTCTTTGGCAATGGCCAATTCTTAATTACCTCCACCTTATCTGGATCCATGCTCAACTTATCTACAGAAATAACAAACCCCAAATAAATGAGCTCTATCTTCGTGAATGAGGATTTCTTCATATTTATCAGCAACTTCTCTTGTTGTAGCCTCTTCATCACTATAGTCAAATGTTTCAGATGCCCTGCCTCTGTTTTACTGAAAATCAGTATGTCATCAAGATACACAATGACAAATTTTTCGATGAAATCCTTCAGGAATTCATTCATCAACCTCATGAAGTTACTTGGTGTGTTCGTTAAGCCAAATGGCATAACAAGACATTCATACAACCCTTCATTAGTCTTGAACATTGTCTTCCATTCATCTCCTTCCCTCATATGAATCTGATGATATCCACTTTTCAAATCAATCTTTGAAAAAAATTTCGCCCCACTCAAGCAATCCATCAAATCGTCCATCCTTGGTAATGGAACTCTATACCTGATGGTTATCTTGTTGATTTCTCTTGAGTCAGTACACATCCTCTAGCCTAAGTCTTTCTTTAGACTGAGCACTATCGGAACAACACATGGACTCAAGATTTCTCTAACCAACCCTTTGTCCATTAAATCCTAGACCTGTCTTTTGACTTCTTCATTCTTCTGTGGCGTCAATCCATACACTAATTTGTTTGGTAAACTAGCTCCAGGTATGAGATCAATATGATGACTTACACTTCTGATCGGTGGCAGCGAATGAGGTAGTTCGTCCACTACTATGTCAGCAAAATCTTCCAACAGTTTTTGAACCTCTTCCGGTAAATCATCTACCCTTGTACTGGTTAAAACAATTTTAGGCTTCCTGACCATAATGAATTGTGGTTCCTCCTTCTTCTTAACCTCTGTAAGAAGTTCCTTCCCACTCATGATAAGTACAATGTTTCTTACTTTAGGTTTTACTTCTTTATCTTTGATTGGAAGCAACATGTGAGTTCTCCCATTCTTCTCTAGGGTGTATGTGTTCTTCCTCCGATCATGAATCACATTTCTATCATATTGACACAGTATACCCAACAATAGATGACAAACATCCATGGGAATAACATCACAGAGTATTTCATCTTTATACCCTCCTATTTTAAATTCAACTAAACATTGTTTAGTGACATTTACCTGCTGTCCTTTTTGTAGAGAAAAAACTCTATATGGACATGGATGTTCAATAGTCTCCAGCTCTAGCTTTTCTACCATCTCTATAGAAATGAGATTATCTGTGCTACCACTGTCCATGATGACTTTGCATGCCGAGTCTTTGGTCTTGCAAGTGGTCCAAAAATGTCTTTTCCTCTGGACCAAACTCTCCACCTCCTTCTCTGGTGTTAAGATAACTTTTTGCATCATCAACAATCTTCCACCTTCAACATCTTCTGCCTCAACATTCCTTCTCTGTGCTTCGGCAATGTGAGTTTCACCACCTTCTTTCTTTTTGTCTAGAAACTCATAAGATTTATGTATGACCTTTCCACATGTGAAGCATTTCACCCCTCCACCTCTCCCTCTTCCTCTAGCTCTGGTATGAGGGAAAATGTTTCCATCAACATATTGACCTCTCTGTTCAGTATGCTTCCCTCTTTTTGAGCTTCCACCTCTCTCAGTTTGAGTTTGAGGTTTCTTCCACACTTCCTTGGGTTTTTGATTTCTATCCTGGGCAACTGATTTTTCTTCTGGGTTGACTTCTACCTCAGCCTCTTTGACCTTGTTTTCGGCTTAGCCTCTCTTCAGCCTTCAGAGCCATCTGATACGCATCTTCCACCGTTCGAATGGTCATCATGCTCATCTCATCCTGAATGTCGTATCTCAGAACATTCATGTACCTAGAAAATTTTTCATCATCACTTTCGTGATGACCTGCCCTGATGTTCAGCCTATAGAATTCTTCAGTATATTCCTTCACTGTCATCAACTTCTATCTCAAATTTTGTATTCTTCAAAACAGAGTAATCTGGTAGTCCCTGGGAATAAATTTCTCCTTCATCTTCGCAATAATCCTATCCCAACTCTTGATTTTCTAGTTGCCTTTGCAGTGTCTGTCAGCTTGTAGCTCATCCCACCACAATGTTGCATGTCCTTTAAGTCTTGTGATAGCATGTTTGAACTTTTTGTCTTCCTCTACAACTTCATAGTCAAAATATGTGTCCAGAGCTCTAATCTAGTCTAGAAGCTCTTCATCATCCAAGTTTTCTTCATATATTGGAATATCCATTCTTATTCTAGCACCCATTCTTGCAACATCCCTAATCAGGTGTTCATTTGATGCATCTTCTATTGCAACTTCTTCTCCTTCATGTCCAACTTCATTTTCATTTTCAGAATCACTGAGATCCCAAACACTAGCTGCGCCCCTCTGCTTTATTTCCATGTCCATGACTCTAGCACGTAGGTCATGTATATCTCTTTCCATGGCTGGATTTGGCACTTGCCTACCCCTTTCTCTTGACATCTCCCTATCCTCTGGTGGATCGGGTGTTTGTCTGTCTCTTCTTCTTGGCGACATGGATGATATTTCTTTCTCACTTTTCCCATCTAAAATATATAAACAGAGTCAAGCTCTGATACCAACTGACATAGATCTAGCAGCCCTCGGGCCAAGATCCGCTCACAAGATTGTTCTTTAACGCCTTCGAGTCAGATCGGCTCTTTCGGATTCCTTGATGGAATCTCCTTTCAAATCAATCCACAAGTCCTTCGGGAAGCTCCCCTGTGTGAACAACACTATGCATGAGTCCCTTTCTCCCCAAGCGACCACAATACTATGACCAAGGGCCTAACCCAAGGTCCTCTTTGCAACTTGTAATCTCACGAGTTCGTGAGTCCAGGCTCCCAACTCTTCCTTTTAAATCTCGAGATACCCGAAATGCCGATACGGGTATGGCTCTTCCTCTATCTGCATCTTCCTCACACAACCATCAGCTAGGCTAAGCACTAGCACTTTTCGCTACTCGCCACTTCGCAATTTTGAATGTCCAACCTTGGCAACTTTCTTTCACGAATCCCCGAGAGGTGATGTTGACTTTTCTTCTCTCATTCTCGTTACTCGTGAATTCGCAAGTCGAAGGGTCGATCTCACGTACTCTTATCTCAAAAATACTTGAGATGCGAGAAGTCAACAGAGTGTTGACTCCTTCCACTAGGTGACGTGTGTCCTCTTGTCTATTTCCTAGGCCCACCTTGTGGTTCTTCCATGTGTTTCCTCCGTGCCTCGACTCTTGGCACTTCCCGAATTTTTTATTTGAGGTGAGGTCCTTTCAACCTTTAAACCTTCGAATACGCAAAACATGCAATGAGGCTCTGATCCAACGGTCTTCCCTTGACCCAGATCCAACGACTGTCTTTGCTCCTCGTGAATTCACTACTCATGACTTGGAGCACCCAAACTTTGGGCTTTCACCTTACGAACCTCCGAGTTCGTGAGATCTCTTGATCACTACCACCTGTCCTCCTCTGATGGATGGCTGCGATTCTCTCGTGACTTTGCCACTTGCGAAGTGGAAGGACTTCCTTCCTTGAACCTTGATGTTTGAATCCCTGATAGAGAGGATATCGTGACACGTGCCCTTCCAATCGGACGACTCAAATTATTTCTCTATTTCGGAACTTCGCACCTCGTGACCTCACAAATCTTAATGCAAGGGTTTCAATTCTCCAACTCATGAAGCCTCGAAATGAGATTACGCGAGTGATCCAACGGCCCCTGCTAGCTCATATCCTACGACCCGATTTTTCCTGAGCTTGCACTTAGAAAAACACTCAATGTAACCTTCTTTCTCCTCTGCAAGATCTGACAGTTCTCGAAACTTTGTGAATTCTCCCTGGAGAATTCCGACCGTTCAATTCCTCCTTAACACTCCTGCGAAATGAACAAGTATGCTTTCATGAAACTTGTCGACCAATAAATCAACGTTGTTGTGCCTTCTTCCAATACTTCAAGGCACTAGCTCTCTTGAGATTTTCTTCGACAACTTCGAAGATCCTATACCCCCTGATCTTGATTGAAAAATCCTCAAGTCCTTTGGCAAAAATTTCTGCGCCCACTCCTTGTGGCACTTCTTCAATTACACTCCAAGTATTTGAATTCTTAGACTATGTGCACTCTTTTTGAAGTAGCAGTCCTTCAATTCTTCCCTCAGTTTGCAACCTCTGAGAATCTACTTGGCCTGTGCACACCTTGCACGACTCCTGTGCTTAACTTGCACTTTTGCGAGAATGAGAACAATGTTATCCCTCCTGAGCTTGCTGAGACGAACTCTGTCTTCTGTCAACGCACACCTTGCGGACAATTTCACTGCACTCCTTGCAGGAAAACTCTTTCTCAGACAGAGAAACAATTGAAACTCATTCTTTACTCTCCCCATTCCTAGTTGGCAGGGAGGAAAGATTCATTTTTAGGTAGAGTTTGGGCAAAGCAGCAGCGAGGACAGACGAATATTGGAGAAATAGCATCAGAAAGAGGTATGTATTTTTATGATTACACTGTGTTAGGTGGTTATCATTAAGGTGATGAATATGTTGTGTTATGTGATGGTTATGTGATTTATTTTCATGTTGTTAATAAATTTAATTTCTGCTCAATAAATTATGGTTAAATGATGATATGTGTGAGGTGGTGGGAGGAGCGAGAGTAATGAGTGGAATGAGTGGAGGTGACGTGGAGGTGGTGCAGTAACCCGATCTCATTTAAGCACTTGATTGCAGAATTTTTTGAAGGTGTTTTGGGTCCACACCACTTTTGGGCCTGTAATCCCCCACAAGCCACCACGTATGCTTCCAACAATACCATGGTTCCAATGGTGGGACTGCTCTATAAAATTAACGTCTGGGCAGTTTACGTCCCCGCAATGAATTGTGGCCATCGATCTGATTACAATATGTGATCATGGTGATATTTACCTATTGCATAGATAAATGATGCTAGTTGATTTGAGATCAGTGGTCTGTGATCACTTCGGGAGTTCAAGCTTCAGGAGTTTCAATGCATATTTCTTACCATCCTCCAGAGTGTCATACCTATGAAGTGAGGGATATGTCTCCAGATGACCTCCGTATTTGGATGGTCTAGATTCACTTCGGAAGTTCAAGCTTCGAGTAATTCATCCCCTTGCTTGCGCAATCCTATGAAGTTTCATATATCTAAAGAGGGAGATATGTTGACGCGTGTCCTCGTTGGTGGATGGTCCAGATTCACTTCAGAAGTTCGGGCTTTGGGAGTTTCAAATTTTGTGCCTGGAATTCTCCCAGAGGAAAATATCTAAAGTTAATGATCTGTCTCCACATGTCCTTGCTAATGGATTCTCAAGATTCAGTTTGGATGTTCGGGCTTCGGGAGTTTAAAATGTTGTTCTTGGAATTCTCCCGAATGAAAATCGTCGAAGTGACGTGGTGGTCTGATGTCATATGATGTCACGGTTGTTGATGTGTCATTGAAAGAAGGGTGGCACGTGTCACGTGGAAACGGGTGAATGACATAACCAAATGACCCGGAATGAGTGCCACATGTCATGACTGATGAGTGCCGTGTGCTTCGGCACTTCGAGACTTCGGCTCTTTGACTCTTCAGAACTTTATCTCTTCGAGACTTCAAGTCTTCGGCTCTTCGAAACTTCGTCTCTTTGGGACTTCGACTCTTCGAATCTTTGGGATTTCAAATCTCTAGGACTTCGGCTCTTTGGCTCTTAAGAAATTTCCTAATGTAAAGCATGAAAATCTCCCGAATTGATGATCTCACAGAGTGATTATCCATTTCTTATCACTAATTAACATGAGCTTAAGCCATGTTTAACATTTAATACTTCAGGAGTTCCAGACTTCGGAAATCGAAACAATGACAAATTCGTATGCTCGAATGCTAAAGTGGTGGAGTGACTTTCCTAATGTCTTATGTTAAACCTTGCCCGATTCTGGAACCCCCCCCCCGAATGGATGAGAGTCGTTGATCTGACCAACCTATTAGATCTTTATCGTTGAAAATTACCCTATTCTTTTTGACAATCTGGGCCCAAAAAAGACCACTCTAAATTGTTGTGTTTATCCACGGGTGTTTTGTGTGCATATAAAAAGGCTTAGTCGACCTATCATGAACTCAATCAATGGAAAACGTGATGACAAGCATTTCGAACCAAATATGACATGTATTTTATTCTTCAGGAAAAACATAAACATGAATGTGTAAAGACTCAAATAGGAAAGAAATGAATAAGAATCAAGTCGCTCAAAAATGGGAAACTGACTTAACCAATGTCAAGAGGAAAAATTGATGAAGGCATAGGGAAAAGAGAGAGGAGAGGCAGGGGTGCAGACCTAGGTTACAATAATGTTGATACTCATTGGTAAGGACATACACTCTGACATTTGTTCAGGTTTAATGATTTGTTGTAGAAATTGACTTTTTAGCTCTCGCTGACATTCTCTGTAAACCCTAATCATTTTTTCTTCGTTGAATAATTCAAAATTTATAGAAAATGTTTCTGGTATAGAGTGACTTTCGAACTGACGGACTATCTATTTTTTACAGGACTAGATACCCTTGCTTATTGACAATTATCCTTTCTGAATGGGAATATATCTCACCACACCAACCTATGAATTGAGGAAACGAGAAAGAAATCTCGACAACATATACGAACAATCGATCAAATCCTAAAACATTTTATAATAAATAGCCTTAAATTAGGAAAATCCACCTTATCGGATCCTCATTTTAGAAGTGGATCCTCCACACATTGAGAGGAACACTGCGATTAAGTACTTCATGTACAACAACATGCTAATTAACATGAAGAAATCAAGTATTTTCATCACTATATGATTAAATAAAAGTCACAAGGCTGAAAAAGGGTTAGGCCAGAGATGTAATTTCTATGTAAAACGTTGAGGGAAAGTGTGAGAACACATCCTCCAAGACATCGCTTATGTTAAAAACATTATTATAACTATGTTTAAAATGATAATGTGAAGCCATGGTGACACAAAAAAAAAAGAGAAGGTTGATTTACTACAAAGAAATCACTAATTCCATGTGGAAAGATCAAAACTAAATTTATATTATTACTAGGTAAAAACAAAATTAAATGTGGTAGAGATAAGAACAAATTTGATTAAGGATCATTTGGAAATAATGAGTTGGCAAGACATAAAACATCCTAAGACAAAAAAGAAAAATACTCTCTTGGAATATCCAAGATATTAAAATTTTAAACTCAACTTTCAAAACATTTGTAGCTTATTAATTTATAAAAGTCAAAAGTTATGGAAAATATTTATTTCCAATTTATTTCATATATATATATATATATATATATAATTAATTAAATTTTTATAAATCATATACACCAAAATAATCACCATGATCATTGATTAAGTTATTAATAATTAAATTAATATTAATAAAAAATAATCATTAATTATCATGATCATTGATTAAGTTATTAATAACTAAATTAATCTTAATAAAAAATAATCATTAATTACACCTTTTAAATATTTATATACTTATATTAAATTTCAATTTCTAAATATTTATAATTCTTTGAATTTTTATAATAATAATTTATTACGTCGAAAGGCGTATACCTATTGATAATGGACATATTTAATAGGGGTTTAGTGCTTAATAAGTTTTTTATGGACAAGATTAAATATGGTTGGAATATTCTTAGTAGTCACACAAAATAAATTGTTGTGATTTCAATCATTAACTTCCTAGCTATTATAAATACATTAGTTTATGTGTTTACTTTTTTACATTTACCTAATCATATTTAAAAATTATAGCTAACTCATTACCACCTAAATGATTAACATAAATTAAAATATTAATACGAGATAAATGAATAAAATTTAATATATTCTTTTAAAAATTCTTTTCATCTTATCAGCCTTTAGACCTTGATCAGCCACAATTATATGGCTGTGCTAATAATTAAATCAACTATAAATTAACATAAAAAAGGAAACATATGTTATTAACTATTAATCCGACAATGATATAATCTATTAAGTTTAATTTAACCATTAAATCTGTTTGCAATGTTTGTAAGCCGATCACGCTTAACTATTAAAAAATTTCAACGGACGTAGCTGTGGAGGTACAACCATATTTGTAAATTGATCGCCAAGTTCATTAAATTCTGGTGGAGGAAAATGTTTCTCCTCTGTGGGTGGTTGTCGTGTTCGCCTTTTGAGGGGAGGTACGATTACCAAATGAAGCGACTCAGATTTATTGTCTACCAATTCCGTCAATGCTTCCTCTCTAGCAGCAAGAGCCTCATTATCTTCTATCTCATTCTCTACCAAACTACACCTGTTGCATATTTGACAGGGCTTCCCTGGTTCTCCACTATATAGAAGACAACCACAAAAATGAAGCATGTCTGAATACAAAATTGTCCGTTTGCAAACGTAACACATTGTATTTCCACACATACATGTCACCCTATTGCATCCATACGCCTTGATTAACTCCGCCTTGCAAATGTTACATTCTCTTATCACAACTTTTGTCATCCTCTCTTCAACTTCCCTATGAAGAGCAGTCTCAGATTTTTCCTCAACCTCTTCACAGCGTAATGCTAAGTGACTCAGCTTCTTGCATTTGATACAGGAAGCCTTTAAACATTTAGGGTTTTGACAGTCCAAAACTTGTACACATTTGTCTACCTCATATGGAATGTTACAAAATGGGCAATAAACCAAACCTTCAATTTTGGCTTCAACTATAGCTTCCTGAGCCTGGCGATATTCATATCTTTCAAGAACCTCATTTGGAAGAGCTCTGCTAATCTCTGACAAAGGAATTGACTCCTCGCAGCAATCAATAGCCATACAAGATAGAGAGGCATGTAGCAGTAGCAGTCCTTCAATTCTTCCCTCAGGTTGCAACCTCTGGGAATCTACTTGGTTTGCACACACCTTGCACGGCTCCTGTGCTTAACTTGCACTTCTGCGAGAATGAGAACAATGTTATCCCTCTTGAGCTTGCTGAGACGAACTCTGTCTTCTGTCAACGCACACCTTGTGGACAATTTCACTGCACTCCTTGCAGGAAAACTCTTGCTCAGACAGAGAAACAATTGAAACTCATTCTTTACTCTCCCCATTCCTAGTTGGCAGGGAGGAAAGATTCGGTTTTGGGTAGAGTTTGGGCAAAGCAGCAGCGAGGACAGATGGATATTGGAGAAATAGCATCAAAAAGAGGTATGTATTTGTATGATTATGTTGTGTTAGGTGGTTATCATTAAGGTGATGAATATGTTGTGTTATGTGATGGTTATGTGATTTATTTTCATGTTGTTAATAAATTTAATTTATGCTCAATAAATTATGGTTAAATGATGATATGTGTGAGGTGGTGAGAGGAGCAAGAGTAATGAGTGGAATGAGTGGAGGTGAGATGGAGGTGGTGCAGTAACCCGATGCCATTTAAGCACGTGATTGCGGAAGTTGTTGAAGGTGTTTTGGGTCCACGCCACTTTTGGGCCCGTAATCCCCCACAAGCCACCACATATGCTTCCAACAATACCATGGTTCCAATTGCGGGACCGCTCTATAAAATTAACGTGTGGGCAGTTTACGTCCCCGCAATGAATTGTGGCCATCGATCTGATTACAATCTGTGATCATGGTGATATTTACCTATTGCACAGATCAATGATGCTAGTTGATTTGAGATCAATGGTCTATGATCACTTCAGGAGTTCAAGCTTCAGGAGTTTCAATGCATATTTCTTACCATCCTCCACAGTGTCATACTTACGAAGTGAGGGATATGTCTCGAGATGACCTCCATATCTGGATGGTCTAGATTCACTTCAGAATTTCATGCTTCGGGTAATTCATATCCTTGCTTGCGCAATCCTATGAAGTTTCATATATCCAAAGAGGGAGATCTGTCGACGCGTGTCCTCGTTGGTGGATGGTCTTGATTCACTTTAGAAGTTCGGGCTTTGGGAGTTTCAAATGTTGTGCTTGGAATTCTCCCATAGGAAAATATCTAAAGTCAATGATCTGTCTCCACATGTCCTTGCTAATGGATGCTCAAGATTCACTTCGGAAGTTCGGGCTTCGGGAGTTTAAAATGTTGTTCTTGGAATTCTCCCGAATGAAAATCTTCAAAGTGACGTGGTGGTCTGATGTCATATGATGTCACGGTTGTTGATGTGTCATGGAAAGAAGGGTGGCACGTGTCACATGGAAATGGGCGAATGACACAACCAAATGAAACGGAATGAGTGCCACATGTCATGACTGATGAGATCCATGTGCTTCAGCACTTTGAGGCTTCATCTCTTTGGCTCTTCCTAACTTTGTCTCAACGGGACTTCAAGTCTTCGGCTCTTCGAAACTTCGTCTCTTTGGGACCTCGACTCTTCGAATCTCTGGGACTTTGAATCTCTAGGACTTCGACTCTTTGGCTCTTAAGAAATTTCCTGATGTAAAGAATGAAAATATCCCTAAGTGATGATCTTGCAATGTAATTATCCATTGCTTATCACTAATTAACTTGAGATTAAGCCATGTTTAACATTTAATACTTCGGGAGTTCCAGAGTTTGGAAATCGAAACAATGACAAATTCGTATGCTCGAATGCTAAAGTGGTGGAGTGACTTTCCTAATGTCTTATGTTAAACCCCGCCCGATTCTGGAACCCCCCCCGAATGGATGAGAGTCATTGATCTGACCAACCTATTAGATCTTTATCATTGAAAATTACCCTATTCATTTTGATAATCTGGGCCCAAAAATGACCACTCTGAATTGTTGCGTTTGTCCATGGGTGTTTCGTGTGCATATAAAAAGGCTTAGTCGACCTATCGTGAGCTCAATCAATGGAAAACATGATGACAAGCATTCCGAACCAAATACGACATGTATTTTATCCTTTAGGAAAAACAGAAACATGAATGCGTAATGACTCAAATAGGAAAGAAATGAATAAGAATCAAGTCGCTCAAAAATGGGAAACTGACTTAACCAACGTCAAGAGGAAAAATTGATGAAGGCGTAGGGAAAAGAGAGAGGAGAGGCAGGGGTGCAGACCTAGGTTACAACAGTGTTGATACTCATTGGTAAGGACATACTCTCTGACATTTGTTCAGGTTTAATAATTTGTTGTAGAAATTGACTTTTTAGCTCTCGCTAACATTCTCTGTAAACCCTAATCATTTTGTCTTCGTTGAATAATTCAAAATTTACAGAAAATGTTTCTGGTATAGAGTGACTTTCGAACTGACAGACTATCTATTTTTTACAGGACTAGATACCCTTGTTTATTAACAATTATCCTTTATGAATGGGAAT
>ML799040.1:183063-201176 GCA_009831015.1 Picea engelmannii | reverse complement strand
CAATCCATCGCGAGTAGGTAAACCACCTCACAGACGATTTGGGCATGTCATTGAGATAGAAGAGGGGTCGAAGCCCATGATAAGCACCCCTTACAGGCATCTAAAGAGATTCAAGGATGAAATAGAGAAGGCCATAAAAGAATTGTTAGAGATGGGAAATATCAGGCCTAGCTCTAGTCATTCCGCTTCGTTAATTGTGCTAGTGAAGAAAAAATATGGCACTATGGAGATGTGCATAGACTACAGGGAACTAAAAAAGAATACCATCAAAAACCAATACCCAATGCTCAATATTGATGAGTTGACTGAAAATTTTCATGGGGTGGTGTACTTTTCAAAGGTTGATCTGCGATCACAATACCACCATATTGGAGTCAAAGAGGAGGATATCCATAATCATTGAGGTGTCACTATGGGAACTGTGAGTTTGTATTCATGCCTTTCTAGATGAGTAACTCACCAGCTACCTTTTAGTCATGCATAAATCATTTCTTCAATCCTCTACCTTTTAGTTTTGGTGGTGCAATATCCACCCTAACTAGACAAAGATGATGACTCATCTAGAGTCCTCATTTGAGTTCGTTGTGGTGTTTGGTTTCATACTGGAGAGATTTTCGAGGAATATTGAATTGCGTAAGGGGTTTGTGGCATTTTTCTAGAGGAGGTTGGTCATCAGATCTACCGGTGCCAAGAGGGATTTATGCAACTGGGAAAGGAGACACCCCTGCGGGTCGAGCACCGGTTGTAGTGTGAGGCCTCGCTAGATGTCCTGTAGTCATTATGCGAGGGCCTCTATGAATATGGGGTTGTATTACTTCGCTAGATTAGGTTATGAGGGTTAAAGTGATCATTTGTAGATTACATAGAGAAGGATTAGGCTTAGAAAGCCTTGGACATCAGAGAATTGGCATCATTCTAGGTTTCTTATTTTTCTATAGTAGATTTTGCAATTGCTTGGTAACCATTAGATTTGTGTGCTTAGTATTATTCTGCGGTTGTTATTACATCCATTAGATATGATTATATTGATGAGATTTTTGTGATCCAGATGGAGATTGGTGGCCACCTATTCTAACTAGCTCCTCATCTTCATTTTTGTTCAGCACGTCTTTTTGTACTATTTTCTAACTATGAGTTCTACACTTCTGGAGCTATCTAAAGCCTCACACATTCTCCAGGTGGATATGGGTGGCCTCTCACCTAATCCAACTAGCCTATTTTGTATGTTTTCATATCAAAATATCTTGTTGTACTTTCAGGGTTGTTTTGAGGCCCTAAACATTGTTTTTTTTACTCGCCATAGTCAAATTGTAGATGGAGTCAAATTCTAACATCACAATTTGTAGTTCTCTGAAAGACCTTTCCAACATGCTATCATGCGCCTAAAACATAGGTCGTATGCAAAAGTTATGACCCTAGGAAGTTGAGGGGTCAAATTACACCAACTTACCCGTAGGGCCCACATGACTTTTGGCATTTCGCCTGCTAGGGTTAGGTTTTTGGATATCTAGGGTTTTGGGATTCATGAATAATATGAAAAGGGCCTATGGAGCCTCATTGTGATCCATTCTACTCAGACTCAGAGATAGCTACCACCATTCGATCACGTTTCATTTATGCAGTTTTATAGTTTCATCCTATTTCATTATTTCATAGAAGATATTGTTTACTGAATATTTTTGTTATTCTTCCTATCTCTGTGTTTATGGTATTCAGTCTATAATCAGTTCGTTCCACACCTAAATCTGGATCAGTGGTATCAGAGCAATCTGGTCTACATTTATTTTTCTTCATGCATGTCCCCGACAAGGTCTGGGTACAAGAAGTTGGGACACAAACCAATCAAGCCATTACTAGATCGGTCACGCCGAACCCGAAAGAAACCCATCGAAGATGAAAATAAAGATGATAGAGCAGGATATCCTATTAAAATGTTACTCGAGGAATCCCTCGCGTGACAAAGGAACGAAATGATGGACAACTTTGCGCAGATCCTTCGACGGCTTCGCACGGGAGAAGCATCTTCATCAGGGAGAAGGTATAGGTAAAGCTTGATATTCCATGATCTTCAAGATGACAAGGAATAAACAAAGATGAAACATAAATAAATACAGGTCGACTGACAACATTCATGTGCACCCGTTGAGCACGGATATTTTGGACTCTCAGGGGTTTTAAGAATTCGATGAGGAAATTTTGTCTCCGTCTTTTATTCCGATTAAAATGCAATCTTTGATTACGGGCACAAACGGGTTTATGACAATTATTTTGGGGTGTTTCAAACATTTTTATTGATTTTAGTTGAAGTATTAGCTTTAGTCATGGCATYATGGAGTTTAGGAAAGTTGTTTATATTTTTATTTTTGAGAGGTTTTAAAGAAATGTGACCCATTAAAAATTGGAGTTTGTGKATTTTTTTAATCATTTTAACARTAAATATGATATTCTTATGTTTATAATRGAGATGAAAGACGAAAACAACAASCTATTTTTTAAATATTTTTCTATTCGTTTTGTAGATAAATAAACATTTTTTCCCTATTTTAACTTCAATGTTTTAGCAAACTTACAATGTTTCCATAAAATACGTCTAAAGAGTTTAGCCTATATTTTAAAGAGATTATACTTTGAGGTTTTCTTTGACCTCATATTGAACTTGTTTCTTTCTCTCTTTTTTCATGTCCATTGTCTAGCTATGACGTCTCATTGTGAAGTGGGCATGTTGTCCATGTACCATATTTATTTTTTKGTATGGTAGAATTTGAAACTGACTCTCTACAGCCAAAGCATTGACTATTGAAGGGCTCAAGGCTTCACTCACTATATTTCTTTAAAGGCTCCACCACAATGGCCCATAGGTTGTTGATTTCATCTTGTGTTGGTTCCCACTGAAGATTTTCTACATCCTGCAAGTGAGTGAATGGTCAATGAAGATGGAAACCTTTTGTATGAGGGCCTTGTGAGAAAGCTTGCAGGAAGTGATTATCACTAGATGTAAAGAAACGAGGCACATGGTAATATCAAGTCGTATGTCTCATCGGATTTCTTCACTTAGAGAATGTGAGCCATTAACTGTTCAAGCCAAGGAAAACAAATTCAGAAATCGAAAGAGGATACCATGATGATACCTAGAAATCCACTTTGCCTTGACTCAATACCAAGGATATGATGTGTTTTGTTGATGTTCATCCATTTGAATGGCCTTCATCCTTAAACCCTACTTATGAGTTATGATATCATGTAATGTCCCCTTCCAATTGACATAGGATGGCTCAATAGCCTAGACGACTCTCATAGGCTATAGTCAACAACAAAAAAGGGAGTCAAGGAGTGTGTGAGATACAAAGATTTTGTAATGAACAACTTACTTCGAATCCATAATAAGATTTATATATAATAATAATTGATAATAGATGATGATATTAAAAAGATAGGGCCTATCTATATATATGCCCTTTATGGTTTTATGAAGAGTGATGAATTTTACTCCTGACCTTTTATTACATGCATGTTTAATTTTACTTTTATTTATCATTTTAATGTATTTATATTATATTATTTATTTATTGTGACATTTCCCTTCCCTTAAATTTTTCTTTTTCCTCAAGGAAATGATAAAGAAGGATGTAACTTGAGAAATTTCTCTGACTCCCATGGAACATCTTATTTCGGTAGATTTTTCTATTTAATCAAATATTCCTTGATTACTCAATAACGTAATCTCTTTTCCTCGATAGTGATAATGGATTCGGGATATAAAATGATTCTTCCTTCCTCATCCAACATAGGAAGTATAGTTTGTGCCTTTTTTTGTTGTCCGGATAATCTCTTTAGGCATGATACATGAAAGATGGTCTGGATATGACTTTTATCTAGTAAATCCAACTGATAGGCTACGTGATTGATTTTTCTATTTATTTGATATGGTCCATAAAATTTTGGAGCCAGTTTCTTCTTCCCATGTTGTTTAATGGATAATCGGTTGTAAGGTTGAAGTCTCACAAATACCAAGTCTCCTAATTTGAACTCTCTTTCTGTTCGGTTTTGGTCAACTTGTTGCTTCATTAAGGGAACAAAAGGACACTGCAACCACTACAACCTCACCCCCTGCACCTTCCATCCATTAGAAGTAGGTCAACAAGGTTGCAACAAATAAAAAGGATCCCTTCTACAGACCTTCCTCTCATGTAGCTCAACTAGTTGAATAGCCTCAGCTTCAACAGGTTCATGACAGACTTCCACAAACTAAGAAACATGACATCTCCAACAATACAAGCATCTCACCAAGATGCAGATCCAGCAAATGATTTTCCCTCTCCCTAGGGAACTCAACGCAATGGAGACCATTACTTCCTAAGCAGGGAGGATTGATCTAGGTGGATATCTGATGCAGACCTATCGGTCCTCAGGCCGAGATCTGCTCACAGGATCGTTCTTTAACCCCTTCGAGCCAGATCGGCTCTTTCAGATTCCCTACTGGAATCTCCTTTCAAATCGATCCACAGGTCCTTCGAGAAACTCCGCTATGCGAACAGCACTAGGCATGATCCCCTTTCTCCCTAAGCGACCACAATGCTATGACCAGGGGCCTAACCCATGGTCCTTTTTGTAACTCGCAATCTCCCAAGTTCGTGAGTCGAGGCTCCGAACTCTTCCTTTTAAATCTCACGATACCCGAAATGTCGATACGGTTATGGATCTTCCTCTATCAGTGCCCTCCTGACACGACCACTGGCTAGGCTAAGCACTAGCACTTCTCGTTATTCGCCACTTCACGAGTTCAAATTTCCAACCTCGACAACTTTTTTTCATGAACCCCCTAGAGGCAATGTTGAATTTTCTCCTCTCGTTCTCACTACTCATGACTTCGCAAGTCGAAGGGTCGAGCTCACATACTCTTATCTCACGAATGCCCAAGATGCAAGAAGTCAATGGAGTGTTGACTCCTTCCACTAGGTGACGTGTGTCCGCCTGTCTATTTCCCGGGCCCACCTTGTGGTTCTGCCACATGTTTCCTCCATGCCTCAGCTCTCGGCACTTTGTGACTTTTGTAATTGAGACGAGGTCCTTCCAACCTCCGACCCTCCAAATATACAAAACGCACAATGAGGCTCTGATCCAATTGTCCTCCCTTAACCCGGATCCAACGACTGTCTTTTCTCCTCGCGGCCTCGTTACTCATGACTTGGAGCACCCAAAATTTGGGCTCTCACCTTACGAATCTCCGAGTTCACGAGATCTCTTCATCTATACCACCTTTCCTCCTCCGATGGACGGCTGAGATTCTCTCATGACTTCGCCACTCGCGAAGTTGGAGGACTTCCTTCTCTGAACCCCGATGTTTGAATCCCCGATAGAGAGGATCTTGCGACACATGCCCTTCTAATCGGATGACTCAGATTCTTTCTCTATTTCAGAAGTTCGCACCTCGTGACCTTACAAATATTGATGCAAGGGTTTCATTTCTCCAACTCACGAAGCCCCGAAATGAGATTACACGAGTGATCCAACGGCCCCTGCTGGCTCAAATCCCACTGCCTGATTTCTCCTGATCTTGCACTTAGAAAAACACTCACCGTAGCCTTCTTTCTCCTCTACAAGATCTGACGGTTCTCATAACTTCATGAATTCTCCATGGAGAATTCCAACCATTCAATTCCTCCTTAACACTCTTGTGAAATGAACAAGTATGCTTTCACGAAACTTGTCCACCAACAAACCAACGTTGTTGCACCTTCTTCCAATACTTCAAGGCACTAGCTCTCTTGAGCTTTTCTTCGACAACTTTGAAGATCCTATCCCTCCTGAGTTTGATTGAAAAATTCTCAAGTCCTTTGGGGAAAATTCTTGTGCCCAGTCCTTGTGACACTTCTTCAAATACACTCCAAGTATTTGAATTCTTAGACTCTGTGCACTCTTTTTGCAGCAACAGTCCTTCAATTCTTCCCTCAAGTTGAAACCTCTGAGATTCTACTCGGCCTGCGCACACCTTGCACGGATCCTGTGCTTAACTTGCACTTCTAAGAGAATGAGAACAATGTTATCCCTCCTGAGCTTGCAGAGATGAACTCTGAGTTCTATCAATGCACACCTTGCAGACAATTTCACTGCACTCCTTGCAGGAAAACTCTTTCTCAGACAGAGAAACAATTGAAACTCATTCTTTACTCTCCCTCTCTTCATATTTCAGACATTTAATATAAAATCATTCATTCGCACATCAAATAAAATGCATAAGAGAGAGTAACTAAGCATATATCAATCATCATGTACAAACACAGAAAGCAATTGAACACCATGAGTCTGAACTAAATATCTTTGCATTAATCTAGAACTTTTGTACATGGGGTTTTACTCTACACAACTCTCTGCTTCTGCTCTCCTATGCTCTCTTGATTGATTTTGTTGCTCATGCTACAATGATACAAGTGAGGGTGTCTTTATCCATTTTACCTCTGGCTCCTAAAACTGTCTAATCTAAGAATTCAAAGCTACCTACTTACATTTACAAGCAAAAATGCCTCTTAGTTCTTCAGATGAGAGCGGGATGCTCAAGGTCTCATAACAATCTACAAGTATGCTCTTTCTTAACTATTACATTTAAGTTTGGTGTAACAAATTTCAAAACATTTCAAAAAATTCAACATGTGCCAAAATGTGTTAGTGTTTTGTCCCACGCTTGCTTGTTGTTGGCGATGCTCCTGCATCATACTCCCTCACTTGAAAATTTTCATGGGATCCTATCCATGAGCTCTTGCATAGTCTGTCTATGATTATGGATCTATGCTTCATTCTCCCAGCTGGCATATTCAACTGGATGTCCCTTCCACTTGACCAAGTATTCAAAATATTCCCTTCTTCTGGTCCTTTTGTTAACTCTTTTGTCCAGTATGCTTTCCATCTATGGCTTCTCTACAACTGGCATGTATTTAGTCCACTGAACCTCTAGTTGTTCATCACTTGTTCTTTCTTCCTCATCTTTGTATGGGTACAAAACTGAGACATTGAATATCGAAGAAATTCCGATCCCATTGGGTAATTCAATCTCATAGGAATTTTCCCCAAATTTCTTCAAGACCTTACATGGTCTGATCCTCTTCATCTTCAGTTTGTTATATGTCCCCTTCGGGAATATTTCCATTCTCAGATGTGCCAGAATCAAATCACTAACCTCAAATTGAAGTTGTCTCATGTGTTGATCTACTTTGCGCTTATACTCTTGGTTCAAGTTCTGCAATCGCTCCTTCACCTGGCTGTGAAGTTCCTTCATTGCTTCGGCAAAGTCTTCTGCACTAGCACTTCTTATCTCACCCTGTTTTGAATCCCTCTGTTTAGATACTCCTCTTGGTTGCATCATGTAAACAGTCTGGAATGGACTCTGCCCTATGCTTCTATTTAATGACTCATTGTAAGCAAATTCTCCCTGTGGTAGAATGTTGTCCCACTGACTGTGGTTTTCTATGACCAAGCTCCTCAGCAAGTCTCCCAAACTTCTATTCACAACTTATGTCTGTCCATCTGTCTGAGGATGATAAGATGAACTAAACGACAAGTTCATTCCTAGATTTTTCCATAAGGTTCTCCAGAAGTGTCCCATGAACTTGGTGTCTTGATCTGAAACTATGCTCCTTGGTAAGCCGTGAAGTCAAATGACTTCTTTGAAAAACAGATTCGCAATGTGAGTTGCGTCACTGGTTTTCTGATACGGTATGAAATTTGCCATCTTAGAAAATCTATCCAACACTACAAAGATCGATTCAAACCCTCTTTGTGTTCTCAACAACCCCAATATGAAGTCCATGCTTACTGCATCCCATGACCTATTAGGTATGGGTAACGGTTGATAAAAGCCTGCATTCTCTCCCTTTCCTTTTGAATGTTGACAAGTTCTACATCTTTCCATGAATATTTTGACGTCTTCTCTCATTCCTGGCCAAAAATATGACTCGTTTAGCTTTGAGAATGTCTTGTCATGATCGAAATGTTCGGCCTATCCTCCACTATGTTTCTCCTTCAACAAACTCTCCCTCATGGAGCATTTTGGAATACAAAGTTGATTACCCTTAAACAATAATCCTTCTTGGATCATGTATTCTGTCCACTGGCTTCTATCCCTGAGAATTTTATTCTCAGCTGCTTCATATGCCACCTTAAAATCTGGATCATCCCTGTACATGTCCCTGAGATCATCAAAACCCAGTGTTTTGACTCTGAACTCCTGCAACAAAAAACATTTCCTACTCAAAGCATCAAAAACTTTGTTAGAAGTTCCAGAAATATGTTTAATTACAAAAGTAAAGTTCTTCATGTATTCAACCCATTTAACATGTATTTGATTCAAATTCTCCTGTTGAGTCACAAATTGCAAAGCATGATTGTCACTGTATAAGACAAACTCCTTAGGGATTAAGTAATGCCTCCATTTCTTTAATGCCTGGATAATAGCATAGAACAACTTGTCATACGTGGAGTATTTCACTTTCTCTTCATTCATCTTCTCGTTGAAGTATGCTACTCGCCCGTCTTCTTGGCTCAAGACTGCCCCTATTGCAAATCCACTTGCATCACATTTTACCTGAAATGTATTTTTAAAATCTGACAACACCAAAATTGGTTGTTCCATGATTTTACTTTTTAACAAATTGAAGATTTTCTCAGCCTCTTCTGTCCATTGAAAAGACTTGTGTCTCTTCTTCACTGTGTCCGTCATCGATGCAGTAATTCCACTGAAATTCCTAATGAACTTCCGGTAGAAACTAGCCAATCCATGAAAACTTCAAACTTCAAAGATATTCTTTGGCAATGGCCAATTCTTAATTACCTCCACCTTATCTGGATCCATGCTCAACTTATCTACATAAATAACAAACCCCAAATAAATGAGCTCTATCTTCGTGAATGAGGATTTCTTCATATTTATCAACAACTTCTCTTGTTGTAGCCTCTTCATCACTATAGTCAAATGTTTCATATGCTCTGCCTCTGTTTTACTGAAAATCAGTATGTCATCAAGATACACAATGACAAATTTGTCGATGAAATCCTTCAGGAATTCATTCATCAACCTCATGAAGTTACTTGGTGTGTTCGTTAATCCAAATGGCATAACAAGCCATTCATACAAACTTTCATTAGTCTTGAAAATTGTCTTCCATTCATCTCCTTCCCTCATACGAATCTGATGATATCCACTTTTGAAATCAATCTTTGAAAAAAATTTCGCCCCACTCAAGCAATCCATCAAATGATCCATCCTTGGTAATGGAACTCTGTACCTGATGGTTATCTTGTTGATTTCTCTTGAGTCAGTACACATCCTCCAGCCTCCGTCTTTCTTTAGACTGAGCACTATCGGAACAACACATGGACTCAAGATTTCTCTAACCAACCCTTTGTCCATTAAATCCTAGACCTATCTTTTGACTTCTTCATTCTCCTGCGACGTCAATTCATACACTACTTTGTTTGGTAAACTAGCTCCAAGTATGAGATCAATATGATGACTTAGACTTCTGATCGGTGGTAGCGAATGAGGTAGTTCATCCACTACTATGTCAGCAAAATCTTCCAACAGTTTTTGAACCTCTTCCGGTAAATCATCTACCCTTGTACTAGTTAAAACAATTTTAGGCTTCCTGACCATAATGAATTGTGGTTCCTCCTTCTTCTTAACCTTTGTAAGAAGTTCCTTCCCACTCATGAGAAGTACAATGTTTCTTACTTTAGGTTTTACTTCTTTATCTTTGATTGGAAGCAACATGTGAGTTCTCCCATTCTTCTCTAGGGTGTATGTGTTCTTCCTCCCATCATGAATCACATTTCTGTCATATTGACACAGTATACCCAACAATAGATGCCAAACATCCATGGGAATAACATCAAAGAGTATTTCATCTTTATACCCTCCTATTTTAAATTCAACTAAACATTGTTTAGTGACATTTACCTGTTGTCCTTTTTGTAGCGAAAAAACTCTATATGGACTTGGATGTTCAATAGTCTCCAACTCTAGATTTTCTACCATCTCTATAGAAATGAGATTATCTGTGCTACCACTATCCACGATGACTTTGCATGCCCAGTCTTTGGTCTTGCAAGTGGTCCAAAAATGTCTTTTCCTCTGGACCTAACTCTCCACCTCATTCTCTGGTGTTAAGATAACTTTTTGCATCATCAACGATCTTCCACCTTCAACATCTTCTACCTCGACATTCCTTCTCTATGCTTCGGCAATGTGAGTTTCACCACCTTCTTTCTTTTTGTCTACACACTCATAAGATTTATGTATGACCTTTCCACATGTGAAGCATTTCACCCCTCCACCTCTCCCTCTTCCTCTACCTATGGCATGAGGGAAAATGTTTCCATCAACATATTGACCTCTCTATCCAGTATGCTTCCCTCTTTGTGAGCTTCCAGCTCTCTCAGTTTGAGTTTGAGGTTTCTTCCACAATTCCTTGGGTTTTTTATTTCTATCCTGGGCAACTGATTTACCTCTGGGTTGACTTCTACCTCAGCCTCTTTGACCTTGTTTTCGGCTTAGCTTCTCTTCAGCCTTCAGAGCCATCTGATACGCATCTTCCACCGTTCGGATGGTCATCATGCTCGTCTCATCCTGAATTTCGTATCTCATACCATTCATGTACCTAGCAACTTTTTCATCATCACTTTCGTGATGACCTGCCCTGATGTTCAACCTATAGAATTATTCAGTATATTCCTTCACTGTCATCAACTTCTATCTCAAATTCTGGATTCTTCAAAACAGAGTAATCTGGTAGTCCCTGGGAATAAATTTCTCCTTCATCTTCGCAATAATCCTATCCCAACTCTTGATTTTCTAGTTGCCTTTGCAGCGTCTGTCAACTTGTAGCTCATCCCACCACAATGTTGCATGTCCTTTAAGTCTTGTGATAGCATGTTTTAACTTTTTGTCTTGCTCGACATCTTCATACTCAAAATATGTGTCTAGATCTCTAATCTAGTCTAGACACTCTTCATCATCAAGGTTTTCTTCATATACTAGAATATCCATTCTTATTCTAGCACCCATTCTTGCAACATCCCTTATCAGGCGTTCATTTGTTGCATCTTCTGTTGCAACTTCTTCTCCTTCATGTCCAACTTTATTTTCATTTTCAGAATCACTGAGATCCCAAACACTAGCTGCGCTCCTCTGCTTTATTTCCATGTCCATGACTCTGGCACATAGGTCATGTATATCTCTTTCCATGGCTGGATTTGGCACCTGCCTACCCCTTTCTCTTGACATCTCCCTATCCTCTGGTGGATCGGGTGTTTGTCTGTCTCTTCTTCTTGGCGACATGGATGATATTTCTTTCTCACTTTCCCTATCTAAAATATATAAACAGAGTCAAGCTCTGATACCAACTCACATAGATCTAGCGGCCCTTGGGCTGAGATCCGCTCACAGGATTGTTCTTTAACGCCTTCGAGTTAGATCGGCTCTTTCGGATTCCTTGATGGAATCTCCTTTCAAATCGATCCACAGGTCCTTCGGGAAGCTCCCCTGTGTGAACAACACTATGCATGAGTCCCTTTCTCCCCAAGCGACCACAATACTATGACCAAGGGCCTAACCCAAGGTCCTCTTTGCAACTTGCAATCTCACGAGTTCGTGAGTCCAGGATCCCAACTCTTCCTTTTAAATCTCGCGATACCCAAAATGCCGATACGGGTATGGCTCTTCCTCTATATGCGCCTTCGTCACGCAACCATCGGCTAGGCTAAGCACTAGAAATTTTCGCTACTCACCACTTCGCAAGTTTGAATGTCCAACCTTGGCAACTTTCTTTCACGAATCCCCGAGAGGAGATGTTGAATTTTCTCCTCTCATTCTCGCTACTTGTGAATTCGTAAGTCGAAGGGTCGAGCTCACGTACTCTTATCTCACAAATCCTTGAGATGCGAGAAGTCAACAGAGTGTTGACTCCTTCCACTAGGTGACCTGTGTCCGCTTGTCTATTTCCTGGGCCCACCTTGTGGTTCTTCCACATGTTTCCTCCCTGCCTCGACTCTTGGCACTTCCCGACTTCTGTAGTTGAGACGAGGTCCTTTCAACCTTTAAACCTCTGAATACGCAAAACATGCGATGAGGCTCTAATCCAACGGTCTTCCCTTGACCTGGATCCAATGACTGTCTTTTCTCCTCGCGAATTCACTACTCATGACTTGGAGCACCCAAACTTTGGGCTTTCACCTTACGAACCTCCGAGTTCGTGAGATCTCTTGATCTCTACCACCTGTCCTCCTCTGATGGATGGCTGTGATTCTCTCGTGACTTTGCCACTTGCGAAGTGGAAGGACTTCCTTCTCTAAACCCTGATGTTTGAATCCCTGATAGAGAGGATATCGTAACACATGCCCTTCCAATCGGACGGCTCAAATTCTTTCTCTATTTCGGAACTTCGCACCTCGCGACCTCACGAATATTGATGCAAGGGTTTCAATTTTCCAATTCATGAAGCCTCGAAATGAGATTACGCGAGTGATCCAATGGCCCCTGCTAGCTCAGATCCTACGACCCGATTTTTCCTGAGATTGCACTTAGAAAAACACTCAACGTAACCTTCTTGCTCCTCTGCAAGATCTGACAGTTCTCAAAACTTTGTGAATTCTCCCTGGAGAATTCCGACCATTCAATTTCTCCTTAACACTCCTGCGAAATGAACAAGTATGCTTTCATGAAACTTGTCCACCGATAAATCAACGTTGTTGCGCCTTCTTCCAATACTTCAAGGAACTAGCTCTCTTGAGATTTTCTTCGACAACTTCGAATATCCTATACCCCCTGATCTTGATTGAAAAATCCTCAAGTCCTTTGGCGAAAATTTTTGCGCCCACTCCTTGTGGCACTTCTTCAATTACACTCCAAGTATTTGAATTCTTAGACTATGTGCACTCTTTTTGCAGTAGCAGTCCTTCAATTCTTCCCTCAGTTTGCAACCTCTAAGAATCTACTTGGCCTGTGCACACCTTGCACGACTCCTGTGCTTAACTTGCACTTCTGCGAGAATGAGAACAATGTTATCCCTCCTGAGCTTGCTGAGACGAACTATGTCTTCTGTCAACGCACACCTTGTGGACAATTTCACTACACTCCTTGCAGGAAAACTCTTGCTCATACAGAGAAACAATTGAAACTCATTCTTTACTCTTCCCGTTCCTAGCTGGTAGGGAGGAAAGATTTTGTTTTGGGTAGAGCTTAGGCAAAGAAGCAGCGAGGATAAACGAAGATTGGAGAAATAACATCAGAAAGAGGTATGTATTTTCATGATTACACTGTGTTAGGTGGTTATCATTAAGGTGATGAATATGTTGTGTTATGTTATGGTTATGTGATTTATTTTCATGTTGTTAATAAATTTAATTTTTGCTCAATAAATTATGGTTAAATGTTGATATGTGTCAGGTGGTGAGAGGAGCGAGAGTAATGAGTGGAATGAGTGGAGGTGACGTGGAGGTGGTGCAGTAACCCAATGTTATTTAAGCACGTGATTGTGAAAGTTGTTGAAGGTGTTTTGGGTCCGCACCACTCTTGGGCCCGTAATCCCCCACAAGCCACCACGTATGCTTCCAACAATACCATGGTTCCAATGGCGGGACCGCTCTATAAAATTAATGTATGGGCAGTTTACGTCCCCGCAATGAATTGTGGCCATCGATCTGATTACAATTTGTGATCATGGTGATATTTACCTATTGCATAGATAAATGATGCTAGTTGATTTGAGATCAGTGGTCTTTGATCACTTCAGGAGTTCAAGCTTCAGGAGTTTCAATGCATATTTCTTACCATCCTCCAGAGTGTCATACTTACGAAGTGAGGGATATGTCTCGAGATGACCTCCGTATCTAGATGGTCTAGATTCACTTCGGAAGTTCAAGCTTCGAGTAATTCATCCCCTTGCTTGCGCAATCCTATGAAGTTTCATATATCTAAAGAGGGAGATATGTCGACGTGTGTCCTCGTTGGTGGATGGTCCAGATTCACTTCAGAAATTCGGGCTTTGGGAGTTTCAAATTTTGTGCCTGGAATTCTCCCAGAGGAAAATATCTAAAGTCAATGATCTGTCTCCACATGTCCTTGCTAATGGATGCTCAATATTCAGTTCGGATGTTTGGGCTTCGGGAGTTTAAAGTGTTGTTCTTGGAATTCTCCCGAATGAAAATCATCGAAGTGACGTGGTGGTCTGATGTCATATGATGTCACGGTTGTTGATGTGTCATTGAAAGAAGGGTGGCACGTGTCACATGGAAACGGGTGAATGACACAACCAAATGAACCAGAATGAGTGCCACATGTCATGACTGATGAGTGCCATGTGCTTCGGCACTTCGAGACTTCGGCTCTTTGACTCTTCAGAACTTTATCTCTTCGGGACTTCAAGTCTTTGGCTCTTGGAAACTTCGTCTCTTTGGGACTTTGACTCTTCGAATCTTTGGGACTTCAAATCTCTAGGATGTCGGCTCTTTGGCTCTTAAGAAATTTCCTAATGTAAAGCATGAAAATCTCCCGAAGTGATGATCTCATAGAGTGATTATCCATTGCTTATCACTAATTAACGTGAGCTTAAGCCATGTTTAACATTTAATACTTCGGGAGTTCCAGACTTCGGAAATCGAAACAATGACAAATTCGTATGCTCGAATGCTAAAGTGGTGGAGTTACTTTCCTAATGTCTTATGTTAAACCCCGCCCGATTCTGGAACCCCCCCCCGGCGAATGGATGAGAGTCGTTGATCTGACCAATCTATTAGATCTTTATCGTTGAAAATTACCCTATTCATTTTGACAATATGGGCCCAAAAATGACCACTCTGAATTGTTGCGTTTGTCCACGGGTGTTTCGTGTGCATATAAAAAGGCTTAGTCGACCTATCATGAACTCAATCAATGGAAAAGGTGATGACAAGCATTTCGAACCAAATATGACATGTATTTTATCGTTCAGGAAAAACATAAAGATGAATGTGTAAAGACTCAAATAGGAAAGAAATGAATAAGAATCAAGTCACTCCCAACTCTTCCTTTTAAATCTTGCAATACCCGAAATGCCAATATGGGTATGGCTCTTCCTCTATCTGCACCTTCCTCATGCACCCATCGGCTAGGCTAAGCACTAGCACTTCTCGTTACTCACCACTTCGCAAGTTTGAATGTCCAACATTGGCACCTTTCTTTCACGAATTCCTGAGAGGCGATGTTGACTTTTCTCCTCTCATTCTCGCTACTCGTGACTTCACGAGTCGAAGGGTCGAGCTAACGTACTCTTATCTTGCAAATCCCCGAGACGTGAGAAGTCAACAGAGTGTTGACTCCTTCCACTAGGTGACGTGTGTCCGCCTGTCTATTTCCCGGGCCCACATTGTGGTTCTACCACGTGTTTCCTCCATGCCTCGGCTCTCGGCACTTCCCGACTTCTGCAGTTGAGACAAGGTCCTTCCAACCTCCGAACCTCCGAATACGCAAAACATGCGATGAGGCTCTGATCCAACTGTCCTCCCTTGACCTAGATCCAATGGTTGTCTTTGCTCCTCGCGAATTCACTACTCGTGACTTGGAGCACCCAAACTTTGGGCTTTCACCTTACAAACCTCCGAGTTCGTGAGATCTCTTGATCTCTACCACCTGTCCTCCTCTGATGGATGGCTGTGATTCTCTCATGACTTCGCCACTTGAGAAGTGGAAGGACTTCCTTCTCTGAACCCTCATGTTCAAATCCCTGATAGAGAGGATATCGCGGCATGTGCCCTTCCAATTAGACGACTCAGATTCTTTCTCTATTTTGGAACTTCTCACCTCGCGACCTCACGAATATTGATGTAAGGGTTTCAATTCTCCAACTCAGGAAGCCCCGAAATGAGATTACACGAGTGATCCAATGGCCCCTACTGGCTCAGATCCTATGACCCAATTTTTCCTGATCTTGCACTTAGAAAAACACTCAACGTAACCTTCTTTCTCCTCTGCAAGATCTGACATTTCTCGGAACTTTGTGAATTCTCCATGGAGAACTCCGATCGTTCAATTCCTCCTTAACACTCCTGCGAAATGAACAAGTATGCTTTCATGAAACCTGTCCACCAATAAACCAACGTTGTTGCGCCTTCTTCCAATACTTCAAGGCACTAGCTCTCTTGAGCTTTTCTTCGACAACTTCGAAGATCCTATACCTCCTGATCTTGATTGAAAAATCCTCAAGTCCTTTGGCGAAAATTTCTGCGCCCACTCCTTGTGGCACTTCTTCAAATACACTCCAAGTATTTGAATTCTTAGACTATGTGCACTCTTTTTGCAGTAGCAGTCCTTCAATTCTTCCCTCAGGTTGCAACCTCTGGGAATCTACTTGGTTTGCACACACCTTGCACGGCTCCTGTGCTTAACTTGCACTTCTATGAGAATGAGAACAATGTTATCCCTCCTGAGCTTGCTGAGACGAACTATGTCTTCTGTCAACACACACCTTGTGGACAATTTCACTGCACTCCTTGCAGGAAAACTCTTGCTCAGACAAAGAAACAATTGAAACTCATTCTTTACTTTCCCCATTCCTAGTTGGCAGGGAGTAAAGATTCGGTTTTGGGTAGAGTTTGGGCAAAGCAGCAGCGAGGAAAAATAGATATTGGAGAAATAGCATCAGAAAGAGGTATGTATTTGTATGATTACGTTGTGTTAGGTGGTTATCATTAAGGTGATGAATATGTTGTGTTATGTGATGGTTATGTGATTTATTTTCATGTTGTTAATAAATTTAATTTATGCTCAATAAATTATGGTTAAATGCTGATATGTGTCAGGTGGTGAGAGGAGCGAGAGTAATGAGTGGAATGAGTGGAGGTGACATGGAGGTGGTGTAGTAACCCGATGTCATTTAAGCACGTGATTGCGGAAGTTGTTGAAGGTGTTTTGGGTCCACACCACTTTTGGGCCCGTAATCCCCCACAAGCCATCACATATGCTTCCAACAATACCATGGTTCCAATTGCGGGACCGCTCTATAAAATTAACGTCTGGGCAGTTTACGTCCCCGCAATGAATTGTGGCCATCGATCTGATTACAATCTGTGATCATGGTGATATTTACCTATTTTACAGATCAATGATGCTAGTTGATTTGAGATCAGTGGTCTATGATCACTTCAGGAGTTCAAGCTTCAAGAGTTTCAATGCATATTTCTTACCATCCTCCAGAGTGTCATACTTACGAAGTGAGGGATATGTCTTGAGATGACCTCCATATATGGATGGTCTAGATTCACTTCGGAATTTCAGGCTTCGGGTAATTGATATCCTTGCTTGCGCAATCCTATGAAGTTTCATATATCCAAAGAGGGAGATCTGTCGACGCGTGTCCTCGTTGGTGGATGGTCTATATTCACTTTAGAAGTTCGGGCTTTGGGAGTTTCAAATGTTGTGCTTGGAATTCTCCCATAGGAAAATATCTAAAGTCAATGATCTGTCTCCACATGTCCTTGCTAATGGATGCTCAAGATTCACTTCGGAAGTTCGGGCCTCGGGAGTTTAAAATGTTGTTCTTGGAATTCTCCCGAATGAAAATCGTCAAAGTGACGTGGTGGTCTGATGTCATATGATGTCATGGCTGTTGATGTGTCATGCAAAGAAGGGTGGCACGTGTCACGTGGAAATGGGCGAATGACACAACCAAATGACACGGAATGAGTGCCACATGTCATGACTGATTAGATCCATGTGCTTCAGCACTTCGAGACTTCAGCTCTTTGGCTCTTCGTAACTTTGTCTCTTCGGGACTTCAAGCCTTCGGCTCTTCAAAACTTCGTCTCTTTGGGACCTCGACTCTTCGAATCTCTGGGACTTCGAATCTCTAGGACTTCGGCTCTTGGGCTCTTAAGAAATTTCCTGATGTAAAGCATGAAAATATCCCTAAGTGATGATCTCGCAGAGTGATTATCCATTGCTTATCACTAATTAACTTGAGCGTAAGCCATGTTTAACATTTAATACTTCGGGAGTTCCAGAGTTTGGAAATCAAAACAATGACAAATTCGTATGCTCGAATGCTAAAGTGGTGGAGTGACTTTCCTAATGTCTTATGTTAAACCCCGCCCGA
>ML799040.1:135969-156383 GCA_009831015.1 Picea engelmannii | reverse complement strand
GAGCTTTCATAAAGTAAGTACATCATCCTTTTTCTCTTGTCCATTCAATACTTTAGAACTAGGGAAAGAGTAGTATTCTGTCACAGTTTGTTCCAGATCCAGGTGGATCTGGGGAGATTGGTCTGTGTCCGCACTCACGAATTTATCCTTGAACAGTCCACCAAGAGAATGGCCATAGCATGGGTACATAAGTTGGAAACCTACCTCCAACTTAACCCAATGACTGAGGAATAAGCAATTAAGTATGCCACCATTCACTTGGAAGGAGAAGCTAATGAATGGTGGTATCATGGGTAGGTGGCACTAGGACATGCCATCATCACTTCATATGTGAACTTCAATCAAATTTTGATGGATAGTTTTGAAAATAAGGACCCTGAGAGACACTTCAGGGAGTTAGCATAGCTGAGACAGACAAGTAAAACAACAACATACATCATCGATTTTCAAAGGATGGCATTTATGCTGATAGATATTCCTCAACAAAAGTTGGTGATTTTATTCATGGAGTATCTACTTGAACCCTTGAGAGGATGGGTGAAGGACTTTAGACCAACAAAATTACAAAAGGCCATCATGAGAACTCAGAAAATGAGAAACATAGTCTCCAAGAAGGCGCTAACAAAACCATTCACCCCTCAAGGGGGTAAGAAGATGAAATTTCCCCAAAAGGCATGGATAGGGAAGGATGGGATGGATTAGGAAACTCGACGAGAACTAAAGAGGAAGAACCTTTGCTACAGTTGCAAGGAGTCATGGGAAATGGGTCATCGATGTATGGGAAAAGGTAAATTCCATTATATTGAGGTAGTTTCCAACAAGGAGGATGACAATGATAATGAGGGTATCAGATAGGATAGTGGGGATCCCTCACATGATACAGAATAGATGTCATTGCAGGATAACCACAAGGGAGTGACAATTTCCACACTCTTGATAATCCCTAAGTATTACACCTTTAGGGTTAGAGGTATTATGTAGGTGTAGAGGGTTACAACATTGGTTAATGGTGGAGCCACCCATAATTTCATTGATGTTGCACTTGTAAACTTGCGGAGGATTTTGAGGGAATCAATGTGGTAGTAGTAGATGTGTACAACATGATGTGTTCTCACGGGATAAGGGGATTTGGTGTAACATTGGGAAACTATACATTGATTGATGAATTTTGTGTCATAGATATAGAATATACTCATGTGTTTTTAGGATTTTAGTGGTTGTACTCATGAGGATGGAGTTCCAAAACAATGATTGAAAGTGATTCATTGTAAGAGGTATGTCGAAAGGTGCCCCCAAGATCATGTCTAATGAGTGAATGAAGGCCCTTTTTAGACACAGGCACATGGCCTACACAACAGAGAGCCTGATCACCATGGAAACTCCATCACAGGATCGCCAGCATTACCCTGCAGATATCCAAGGATTACTTGGAAAGAATGAAAGAGTGTTCAATCCATTACAAGTAGTGAGACCACATAAAAAAGGATTTGATCATGTCATTGATTTAGAAAAGGGAACGAAGCCCATGATAACCACCCTGTACATGCATCCAAAGAGATTCAAGGATGAAATAGAGAATCCCATAAAGGAATTGTTAGATATGGTACATATCAGCCCTAGCTCCAGTCCTTTCACTTTGTCTATTGCGATAGTTAAGAAAAAATATGGCACTATGAGGATGTGCATAGCTTACAGGGCACTAAACAAGAAGATAATCAAAAAATGATACCCAATTCCCAAGATTGATGATCTGATTGAAAAGTTTCATGGGGTGGTGTACTTTTCAAAGGTTGATATGCGATCAAGATACTACCATATTCGAGTCAGATATGAGGATATCCATAATAACTCAGGTTTCACTATGGGAAGTATGAGTTTGTAGTCATTCCTTTCAGGCTGACTAACTCACCAGCTACCTCTCATTCCTTCATGAACCATATATTCATTCCTCTACCTTTTAGTTTTAGTGGTGCAATATCCGCCCTAGCTAGAAAATGAGGAGGATTCATCTCGAGTCGTCATTTGAGTTTGTTGTGGTGTTTTCTTTCATCTTAGAGATATTCTGGAGGCATATCAACTTGCACAGGGGGTTTGTGGCATTTTTCTAGAGGAGGTCGATCGTCAGATCTACCGGTGCCATGAGGGTTTCACACAACTAGGAAAGGAGACACCTCTATGGGTCTAGCACTAGTTGTATCATGAGGCGTCACTAGATGTCCCACAATCATCCTGCAAGGACCTCTATGAATATGGGGTTGTATTAGTTCACCATATTTGGGTTCTGAGGGTTACAGTGATCATTTGCAGAGTATATAAAGAAGGATTGAGCTTAGAAATCCTTGGACATCAGATCATTCGCATCATTCCAGGTTTCTTATTGTTTATGTAGTATACTTTACTGTTGCTTAGAAACCATTAGATTTGTGTTCTTAGGAGTATTCTGCAGTTATTATTACAACCATTAGATATGATTGTATTGCTAATATTTTTGGGAGTTTGCATCCATAATAATATGTAATGGTTATATTCATTATTTATTTTCTAATGGATTCATGCAATCTGTTTGGGAATATTCTTATTTGATCAAATTGTTTGAAATAAGTTAACAACACCATTGATATAAGTATTTGGCACTTTTTCCTAAGAAGGAATAACAATTTGGCACAAAAAAATATATATCCCCACCTATCCTTGTTTGGGAGATTACAGTGGTATCAAAGTTGGTGGTTATGCCATCCTGTGACTACATTTATGCCTAGAAGAAAGGGGCATGGAGGACATATCTCTCGAGAATCATTGGAAAGAGAAACAAGAGAAAAACAAGCAGAGTCAGAGCCAAAGGGAAGCATTGGAGACAACCCTGAAGGGACTATGCTCCAAATATTAATAGATATGGTCAAGGGATAGAATGAGGCATCCTAAAGACAGTAAGAGATAACAAGGTTCTAGCAATAGACCCTTTAAGTACTCACATAGATAGTGGGACAACATGGGATTATGAATGGTACAGATTAAGGTGGACCTAGTGGATCACATTGGGGTGACAAGATACACACGGAGAGTAGAAATAACCATACCCTAGCTTAGAGTAGGAGCCTAGGAATTCATAGGCCCTTAATACCATATTTCTTGAAAGGGAAGACTACAGGAGCACATGAGAAACATGATCAGGGGATTGATATCAATACATCATAGAGAGAGTATGATACAATAGATGCATATATCCATAAAAATGTTTCCTATAATGACTTCTATGACCTTAAACATATGTACAAACCTAAGGCGTGTAATAGAGGAGCCCAGGGCCAATAGAAATTTGACCTCATGTGCAAGGTGGGAAGTTTGATTTTCCCTCCCTTTGATTGGTCCACCAAGAGATTAGCGAGAACATGGGTATATAAGTTGGACACCTACCTCCAACTTAACCCAATGACTCGGGAAGAATAAATTAATTATGCTACCCTTCACATTGAAGGAGAAGCTCACGAATGGTGGTATCATGGGTCTTTTTCACTAGGACATTGATCCATATGGATGTTGATGGCCTCTTACCTATTCCAACTGCTCATTTTGGCAGTTTTCTAGTTTGGTATTTTTTTCCTAGTTTTCGGGTCCCTGACTTCTGGGGCCATTTTGAGGCCCTAAACAACGTTTTTAGGACTTGTCATGGTTGAAATATAGTCAAATTCAAAATTTGAAAACAACATGTATGGTCCTCGGAGAAAACTTTCCAATGGGATATTGTGCACCTAAAATGAAGATCATATGCAAAAGTTACGACCCTAGGAATTCGATGTACTAACTTACCCAAACGGGGCCCACGTGACTTTTTTTGCTTCATCTTTTAGGGTTAGGTTTTTGGATGTCTAGGGTTTTTGAAATTCTTTTTTATTGTAAAAATAACTTCAGAGCCTCATTGTAATCAACTTCTTGTGAATGAGTGCAATCGTCACATATCTTCTCAAAGATAAGTTTCCACCATTCTAGCAATCTTTTTTTCTGTAGCATTTTACAGTTTCACCTTATTTCCTTATTAAATAGATACTGGTTTTATTATATATCTGTTATTTTATGTTAACCATATTTTTATAATATTCTGTATTAATTTCGTTCTTCTTATAAAGTCCGGATCAATGGTATCAGAGCTATCTTCTCCTTGTCTTTCTTAATGCATGTCCCCAACGAGATTAGGGTACAAAAAATTGGGTCTCGAGCTTGCTTTTGTTGAGGATAAAAGCTCTCACATGCCCAAGAGACCTCTCATGGCAGGAGAAAAGAAAGACAATGAGACACGAGATTCCCTCAAAAATTTTCTCAAAGAACCCCTCACGCAACAAAGGAATGATATTCTAGTGCTATCGATGAACCCCTCACCCAAAATTTTTCTCAAAGAACCCCTCTGCAACAATGGATGATTTCGCTATCGTTTTTTTTATTGGTGCAGTGGATGATTTCACTATCGTTCTTGAAGGTGAACGCCAAGACAGGCATTAGCCTTCCACCCACAATGCTTTACAAATTTCCGGTGAGTAGGGACTCGTATATTGTCTACAAGTGAGAAATTATTGATAATCCCAACTTAATAAATCACAAAAATCTCAAAATTCCATACTTTCTTACTGCTCCATTGCATTTTTAGCTTCCGAAAAAACAAATTATTTTTTATATTTCTTCATGTTCAATTGCGTCTTTAGCTTCCCAGATAACAAAATATTTTGTATAGTTAACACATCTCTACACTCGTTTATTTCTTCAATCTCAGCTCGTACTGTTTAATAATTTCTTTCTTTCACTCAATTAGTTACCCTTCATCCATTGTGACCTACAACATGATAAATGGCATATATGTTGGCATAAATTTATTTTGAGGTTTTAATCTATTCTCGAGGTTCGCACGTGCACAGTACAGGTCAAGTAGTGGCAAAGGGGGGTCCCTTGTCCCACAAACAAGGGGGTCTCATACACTAATTTGATGTGCTGGCTTGGTCGTGACCTTAAAAATAGAATATTATTATTATTATATTTTATTTTAATCCATTTGAATCATTATTTAATTTTTAAGAAAGATGGTACATTTGTAAATATATTTAATGTTGAGAAAAAATGTATTTTTTTTTTAATTTAAATTTAAAATTTATATATATTAATGGAATAATAAGAATAAACTATATTTTTAGGTTTTTAGATTATATAACCCAACAATAGTAATAAACTATATTTTAAAAAATTTATATAAGTAAATGAATATATTCAAACAATAACAATAATTACATTAAATAAATAAAAGATTAAATTAAAAAATTAAGAGTATTAAATAATTATATTATTTATTTTTTAATAATAAAAAGTGTTTAAGAAAAATCAAATATAAGATACAACTATTTGGAAGGGACAGATTTTACAATTCAAGATCATATGTTATCAAGGTCCTTAATTATAACAAGTATGATTCTATGTTTCTCTATAAGTAATATATCACATCGATTCAAAGTTTCTATATTTTTCACAAAGGAAACACTTTGCTAGATTTGTTTTTTTGAACTTCAATAAAACTTCATTTTCATAATGTGTCGAACAAAAACCAACCTTGTCATGCAATGAACATGCCCTCACATTGCAATATGATGAACAAAACCAGAAGTTACAATATGGTGGAGATAATAATGTTCCAATGTGTCAAACATAGTAACATCACACAATGAAAAATGTCGTAATGTTGAAATATGACAAACATAATAATGTTTTAATCTAGTGAACATAGTAACATCACAATGTGATGAACATAAACTGACATCACAATTTGATGAACATAGGCATGCCATCCCAATGTGGAAAGAAATGTAACATCCCAATGACAACATTTCCAAACGTCGCAATATTTTGAACATAGAAACGTTGTAATCTACCAAATATAGTAATGTCTTAATGTGACGAACATATATGGACATCAAAATATGATGAAGATATATGTCGATCATAATGTGATGAAGATATATGATGATTACAATCTGATGAAAATATATTTATCATCATAATATGACGAACACTGCCCTCTCATCGCACTATGATGAATATAAATTAATGTCACAATGTGATGAACATTTCCCTGTCATCGTAAAGTGATAAATATTTCCCTATCATCGCAATGTGACAAACATATATGTCAATCACAATGTCACAAACATAGCCCTATGATCGCAATCTGATGAACATAACCTTATCATCACATTGTGGAAAACCGTGCCTTATCATCGCAATGTGAGAACATATTCTCACGTTTCAATCTCACACACATATCATGACATTACATTGTGATATACCTTTCCAAACATCACAATGGGATGACAACATTTCAATATGATGAACATAGTAACATTGCAATCTATTGAACATATTAACATTGTAATGTGATGAATATAAATTGAGGTCATTATTTGATGAACATAGGCATGTCATCCCAATGTGGGTAGTTATGTCGCAATCTAACAAATGGTTACAAGTGTGGAAATGTGTTTCACATCATCTTCTCGGTGCATTGTGATGTACATTTCCTCTCCTTTCTATGGGGTGGTGTACTTTTCAAAGGTTGATCTACGATCATGATACCACCATATTCTAGTTAGAGAGGAGGATATCCATAATCATTGAGGTGTCACTATGGGAACTATGAGTTTGTAGTCATGCCTTTCTGGATGAGTAACTCACTAGCTACCTTTTAGTCCTGCATGAACCATATTTTCAATCCTCTGCCTTTTAGTTTCAGTGGTGCAATATCCACCCTAGCTAGACAAAGATGAGGACTCATTTGGAGTCCTGATTTGAGTTCATTGTGGTGTTTGGTTTCATACTGGAGATATTTTGGAGGCATATCAAATTTCATAGGAGGTTTGTGGCATTTTTCTAGAGCATTTCGGTCATCAGATCTACCAGTGCGAAGAGGGATTTACGCAACTGGGAAAGGAGACACCCCTGCAGGTCACGCACTAGTTGTACTGTGAGGCCTCGCTAGACGTCCTGCAGTTATCCTGCAAGGACCTATGGGAATATAGGGTTGTATTACTTCACCAGATTGGGTTTATGAGGGTTAAAGTGATCGTTTACAGAGCAGATAGAGAAGAATTCGGGTTAGAAAGCCTTGCACATCAAAGAATTGGCATCATTCCAGGTTTCTTATTGTTTCTGTAGTAGATTTTGTAGTTGATTGGAAACCATTAGATTTGTGTTCTTAGTATTATTATGCGGTTTTTATTACAACCATTAGATATGATTATATTTCTGAGATTTTTGTGATCCAGATGGAGATTGGTGGCCAACTATTCTAGCTAGCTCCTCATGTCCATTTTTTTCAACACGTCTTTCTGTACTATTTTATAATTGTGAGTTCTACACTTAAGGGGATATCTAAAGCCTCACACATTCTCTAGGTGGATATGGGTGGCCTCTTGCCTAATCCAAATGGCCTATTTTGTATGTTTTCATATCAAAACCTATTGTTGTACTTTCAGGGTTGTTTTGAGGCCCTAAACATTGCTTTTTTTACTCGCCACAGTCAAATTGTAGATGGAGTCATATTATGAGGTAAAAATGTGTAGTTCTCTAAAATACCTTTTCAACAGGCTATCACGCACCTAAACGGAGGTTGTATGACAAAGTTATGACCCTAGGAAGTTGAGGTACCAAATTACACCAACTTACCCGTAGGGCCCACATGAATTTTGGCGTTTCACCTTCTAAGGTTAGGTTTTTGGATGTATAGGGTTTTTGGATTCATGAGTTGATCAAGGTAGATATCAGTGGCCACCCACCTTGTCCGACTAGCTCAAAATTGTTTTCTGGCAATTTTGGCAATTTACTATTTTTAGTAGTTTTTAACTTCCAGGGCCATTTTGAGGGCCTAAATGAAGTTTTTTTTTCGGAATTGAGATCCTTAGTTGTATCCAAATGATTGAATGATCCCCCAAAATGAATCTCCTCGATGATAAATTTCCAACAGCCTATCACACACCTAAAACGGAGATAGTATGCTAAAGTTACGACCCTGAGAAGTTGATGTACTAACTTATCCAAACGGGGTCGACATGACTTTTGGCGCTTCATATCCTAGGGTTAGGTTTTTGGATGTGTAGGGTTTTTGGAACTCTTTTTTATTGTAAAAATGCCTTCGGAGCCTCATTGTAACCATCTTCTTGCAAATGAGTGAAACTGTCACATCTCTTATTAGAGATAAGCCGCCACCATTCTAGCGAGTCTTTCACTTTGTATTTTTACAATCTATGTATATTTCTTTGATTGATAGAAATCATGTATTACTATATATATGTGTTTATGGTTTCATATCCGATACATTTCTGTTATATTATTGAATATCTGCGATATCTCTGTACATTTCTTTTTTATATCTCCGTTCTCATTTCGTGCCGAAAATAATCTAGATCAGTGGTATTAAAGAAGGCTACTCTTGATCATTTTTCTAGTGCATGTCCCCGACGAGGTCCAAGTATATCAAGTTGGGTATCGATATTGTCTCTCTTGAAGACAATCGCTCTCTCACACCCAAGAAACCCTCAATGGGGGAATAAAATAAAAACGATGGAGCAGACGATCCTATCAATCTGTTGCTTGAGCAAGATCTCACCTGACAGAGGGAAGAAATGATGGACAATTTTTCAAACATCCTTAAATGCCTTCTAATAGCATCATGCACATCTCATCAAGCAGCCACTTTGGAGGAACCTCTCCTTTCAAGGTATAAGTTAATATTTATATTCCTGTATTTGAAGGACAGATAGATGCAGAAGCCCTAGAAAAATGGTTAACTTTGCTAGAAGGTTATTTCTTTGTTCACAATTTTTCCGACAAAGAGAAGATCACCTTCACACTCCTTAAAGCTCTCCCTCATTTCAAACATTGGTGGGAAACTTACCAGGAGAAAAGTTCCACAGAGGAGTCGGGAATATATGGGGTTGATCCCACTTGGGATTTTTTTGTGGATGCTGTAAAGGAATAGTATTACCCTGTTGGCAACTATGAGGACCAGTACATGAGATGGACCACATTGCAGCAAGAGAGGGGACAAGCAGTTTCGAAGTTCACCAATACCATCCATACCTTGCGCACCAAGCTGGGTATCAAAGAGTACGAGTGACATTTGGTTCCGAAATACTTTGGGGCTCTACACAGATACATCCAGACTGAAACAAATTTTTTGGACATATCATCACTCGGTGTTGCATATCGATATGCTGTTAAAATTAAGAAAAAATTTAAGCACCAGAGAAAACAATAATTTGGGTCTGCGAATCTGCAACAACCAAAGTATGACAAAGATGGACCTAAAAAACAGTCTCCCGAAAACCAGTCCAAGACATAGGAAAAGAAGGGTCATGAGAAGACAAAGAAGGACACCGAAAAATGGTGCGAGTTCCATAAAATCCCCTGGCACAACACTAATGAATGTCACTCAAAACAGTCATTGGTGGCCAAGATCAAAGACAAAGAGCTGAACCCTAATTTAGAATATGATTCTGAAAATAATGGTAAAGGACAGATCATTGACATAAACCCCACTACTATTGTCGCAACCGTAGAAATTCAACCAAAAGAACCAATAGATCCTAAAGAGGGAGAAAACCTTTTTCATTCATAGATGTGGTTGAAGGGGACCTCGCTGCATTTTATTGTTGATAGCAGAATCTAGAATAACCTCAACTGAGAAGAGGTCGTCAAACATTTGGGATTGTCGACAACACCACACCTGCAGCCATACAACATCAGGTGGCTTCGCAAAGGACGAGATCTCCATGTCAGCCAAGAGTGTCGATTATCATACAACATCCAACCCTTCAAGGATGAGGTATTATGTGATGTTTCCCCACTGGATGTCTATGATCTTCTCTTGGGCCAAGCATATATGTGGAGATGCTATGTTGTTTATGAGTCTCGACCTCATAGTATCATTATTACTTTGGGGAGTCATATCTATAGAATACCAAAGGTAGTTCCAAATATTGTTCCACCTAAAAAGTGTCTCAAGGTAGTATCTCATATTGCAAAATTCATCTTCTTCATAATATGTTCAAAAGGGGAACAAAAGGACACTACAACCACTACAGCCTCACCCCCTACATCTTCCTTCCAACAAAAGTAGGTCGATAAGGTTTCAAAAAATAACAAGGAGCCCTTCTACACACCTTCCTCTCATGTAGCTCAACCTGTTGAATATCCTCATCTTCAACAGGTTCATGACAGATTTCCACAAACTAAGCAATGTTATGTCTCCAACAATACAAGCATCTCACCAAGATGCAGATTCAGCAAATGATTTTCTCTCTCCCCCGGGAACTCAACGCAATGGAGACCATTACTTCCTAAGCAGGGAGGATTGATCTAGGTGGATATCTGATGCAGACCTATCGGCCCTCAGGCCGAGATCCGCTCACAGGATCATTCTTTAACCCCTTCGAGCTAGATCATCTCTTTCGGATTCCCTACTGGAATCTCCTTTCAAATCTATCCACAGGTCCTTCAGGAAGCTCCCCTATGCGAACAACACTAGGCATGAGCCCCTTTCTCCCTAAGTGACCACAGCACTATGACCAAGGGCCTAACCCAAGGTCCTTTTTGTAACTCACAATCTCCCGAGTTCATGAGTCGAGGCTCCCAACTCTTCCTTTTAAATCTCATGATACCCGAAATGTTGATACGGGTATGGATCTTCCTCTATCAATTCCCTCCTCACACGACCACTGGCTAGGCTAAGCACTAGCACTTCTCGCTACTCGCCACTTCACGAGTTCAAATGTCCAACCTTGGCAGCCTTCTTTCATGAACCCCCGAGAGGCAATGTTGACTTTTTTCCTCTCGTTCTCACTACTCGTGACTTCGCGAGTCAAAGGGTCGAGCTCACATACTCTTATCTCGTGAATCCCCAAGATGCGAGAAGTCAATGGAGTGTTGAATCCTTCCACTAGGTGACGTGTGTCCACCTGTCTATTTCCTGGGCCCACCTTGTGGTTTTGCCACATGTTTCCTCCATGCCTTGGCTCTCGACACTTCATGACTTCTGCAATTGAGACGAGGTCCTTCCAACCTCCAAACCTCCAAATACATGAAACGCACGATGAGGCTCTGATCTAATGGTCCTCCCTTGACCCAGATCCAATGACTATCTTTGCTCCTCGCGACTTCGTTACTCATGACTTGGAGCACCCAAACATTGGGCTCTCACCTTACGAACCTCTGAGTTCACAAGATCTCTTGATCTCTGCCACCTGTCCTCCTCTAATGGATGGTTGCGATTCTCTCATGACTTCTCCACTCACAAAGTTGAAGGACTTCCTTCTTTCAACCCTGATGTTCAAATCCCTGATAGAGAGGATCTTGCGACATATGCCCTTCCAATTGGATGACTCAGATTCTTTCGCTATTTCATAACTTTGCACCTCGCGAACTCGCGAATCTTGATGCAAGGGTTTCAATTATCCAACTCACAAAGCCCCGAAATGAGATTACATGAGTGATCCAACGACCCCTGCTGGCTCAAATCCTACTGCCCTATTTCTCCTGAGCTTGCACTTAGAAAAACACTCATTGTAGCCTTCTTTCTCCTCTGCAAGATCTGATGGTTCTCGTAACTTCATGAATTCTCCATGGAGAATTCCAACCATTCAATTCCTCCTTAAAACTCTTGCGAAATGAACACGTATGCTTTCACGAAACTTGTCCACCAACAAACCAACATTGTTGCACCTTCTTCCAATACTTCAAGGCACTAGCTCTCTTGAGATTTTCTTCAACAACTTTGAAGATCCTATCCCTCCTGAGTTTGATTGAAAAATCCTCAATTCCTTTGGGGAAAATTCATGTGCCCACTCCTTGTGACACTTCTTCAAATACACTCCAAGTATTTGAATTCTTAGACTCTGTGGACTCTTTTTGCAACAACAGTCCTTCAATTCTTCCCTCAAGTTGCAACCTCTGAGATTCTACTCGGCCTGCGGACACCTTGAATGGATCCTGTGCTTAACTTGCACTTCTACGAGAATGAGAACAATTTTATCCCTCCTAATATTGCATAGACGAACTCCGAGTTCTATCAATGCACACCTTGCGAACAATTTCACTACACTCCTTGCAGGAAAACTCTTGCTCAGACAGAGAAACAATTGAAACTCATTCTTTACTCTCCCTCTCTTCAGATTTCAGACATTTAATATAAAATCATTCATTCTCACATCAAAGAAAATGCATAATAGAGAGTAACCAAGCATATATCAATCAACATGTACAAACACAGAAAGAAATTGAACACCATGAGTCTGAACTAAAGATCTTTGTATTAATCTAGAACTTTTGTACATGGGGTTTTACTCTACACATCTCTTTGCTTCTGCTCTCCTATGCTCTCTTGATTGATTTTGTTGCTCATGTTACAATGATACAAGTAAGGGTGTCTATATCCATTTTCCCTCTGGCTCCTAAAACTGTCTAATCTAAGAATTCAAAGCTACCTACTTACATTTACTAGCAAAAATGCCTCTTAGTTCTTCAGACGAGAGCGAGACTCTCAAGGTATCATAAAATCTACAATTATGCTCTTTCTTAACTATTACATTTAAGTTTGGCGTATCAAATTTCAAAAAATTTCAAACAATTCATCATGTGCCAAAATGTGTTGGTGTTTTGTCCCACGCTTCCTTGTTGTTGGCGATGCTCCTGCATCATACTCCCTCGCTTGAAAATTTTCATGGGCTCCTGTCCATGAGCTCTTGCACAGTCTATCCATGATTCTGGATCTCTGCTTCATTCTCCCAGCTGGCATCTTCAACTGGATGTCCCTTCCACTTGACCAAGTATTCAAAATATTCCCTTCTTCTGGTCCTTTTGTTAACTCTTTTGTCCAGTATGCTTTCCATCTGTGGCTTCTCTACAACTAGCATCTATTTATTCCACTGAACCTCTAGTTGTTCATCACTTGTTCTTGCTTCCTTAGCTTTGTATGGGTACAAAACTGAGACATTGAATATCAGAGAAATTCCAATCCCATCAGGTAATTCAATCTCATAATCATTTGCCCCAAATTTCTTCAAGACCTTACATGGTCTGATCCTCTTCATCTTTAATTTGTGATATGTCCCCTTTGGGAATATTTTCTTTCTCATATGTGCCAAAATCAAATCACTAACCTCAATTTGAAGTAGTCTCCTGTGTTGATCTGCTCTGCGCTTATACTCTTGGTTCCAGTTCTGCAATCGCTCCTTCACCTGGCTGTGAAGTTCCTTCATTGCTTCGACAAAGTCTTCTACACTAGCACTTCTTATCTCACCCTGTTTTGAATCCCTTAGTTCATATACTCCTCCTGGTTGCATCTTGTAAAAAATATGGAATGTACTCTGCCCTATTCTTCTGTTTAATGAGTCATTGTAAGCAAATTCTTCATGTGGTAGAATGTTGTCCCACTGACTGTGGTGTTCTATCAAAAAGCTCCTCAACAAGTCTCCCAAACTTCTATTCACAACTTATGTCTGTCCATCTATCTCAGGATGATAAGATGAACTGAACAACGAGTTCATTCCTATCTTTTTCCATAAGGTTCTCCAGAAGTGTCCCATGAACTTGGTGTCTCGATCCAAAACTATGCTCCTTGGTAAGCCGTGAAGTCGAATGACTTCTTTGAAAAACAGATTCGCAATGTGAGTTGCGTCATTGGTTTTATGATATGGTATGAAATGTGCCATCTTAGAAAATCTATCCAACAATACAAAGATCAATTCAAACCCTCTTTGTGTTCTCAACAACCCCAATATGAAGTCCATGCTTACTGCATCCCACGACCTGTTAGGTATGGGTAACCGTTGATAAAAGTCTGCATTCTGCTTCTTTCCTTTTGAATGTTGACAAATTCTACATCTTTCCATGAATATTTTGATGTCTGATCTCATTCTTGGCCAAAAATATGACTCGTTTATCTTTGAGAATGTCTTTTCATGACCAAAATGTTCGGACAATCCTCCACTATGTTTCTCCTTCAGCAAATTCTCCCTCATGGAGCATTTTGGAATACAAAGTTGATTACCCTTAAACAATAATCCTTCTTGGATCATGTATTCTGTCCACTGGCTTCTATCCCTGAGAATTGGATTCTCAGCTGCTTCATATGCCACCTTAAAATCTAGATCATCCCTGTACATGTCCCTGAGATCATCAAAACACAGTGTTTTGATTCTGAACTCCTGCAACAACAAACATTTCCTGCTCAAAGCATCAAAAACTTTGTTAGAAGTTCCAGAAATATACTTGATTACAAAAGTAAAGTTCTGCATGTATTCAACCCATTTAACATGTCTTTGATTCAAATTCTCCTATTGAGTCACAAATTGCAAAGCATGATTGTCACTATATAAGACAAACTCCTTAGGGATTAACTAAGGTCTCCATTTCTTTAATGCCTGGATAATAGCATAGAAATCCTTGTCTTACATGGAGTATTTCACTTTCTCTTCATTCAGCTTCTTGCTGAAGTATGCTACTGGAATGTCTTCTTCACTCAAGACTACCCCTATTGCAAATCCACTTGCATCACATTTTACTTGAAATGTATTTTTAAAATCCGACAACACCAAAATTGGTTGTTCCATGATTTTACTTTTTAACAAATTGAATATTTTCTCAGCCTCTTCTGTCCATTGAAAAGACTTGTGTCTCTTCTTCACTATGTCCGTCATCGGTGCAGTAATTCCACTAAAATTCCTAATGAACTTCCGGTAGATACTACCCAATCCATGAAAACTTTGAACTTCAAAGATATTCTTTGGCGATGGCCAATTCTTAATTACCTCCACCTTATCTGGATCCATCCTCAACTTATCTACAGAAATAAAAAACCCCAAATAAATGAGATCTATCTTCATGAATGAGGATTTCTTCATATTTATCAGCAACTTCTCTTCTTGTAGCCTCTTCATCACTATAGTCAAATGTTTCAGATGCTCTGCCTCTGTTTTACAGAAAATCAGTATGTCATCAAGATACACAATGACAAATTTTTCGATGAAATCCTTTAGGACTTCATTCATCAACCTCATGAAGTTACTTGGTGTGTTCGTTAAGCCAAATGGAATAACAAGCCATTCATACAACCCTTCATTAGTCTTGAACACTGTCTTCCATTCATCTCCTTCCCTCATACGAATCTGATGATATCCACTTTTCAAATCAATCTTCGAAAAAAATTTCGACCCACTCAAGCAATCCACCAAATCATCCATCCTTGGTAATGGAAATCTGTACCTGATGGTTATTTTGTTGATTTCTATTGAGTCAGTACACATCCTCCAGCCTCCATCTTTCTTTGGACTAAGCACTATCGAAACAACACATGGACTCAAGCTTTCTCTAACCAACCCTTTGTCCATTAAATCCTAGACCTGTCTTTTGACTTCTTCATTCTCCAAGGGCATCAATCTATACAGTACTTTTTTTGGTAAACTAGCTCCAGGTATGAGATCAATATGATGACTTACACTTCATATCGGTGGAAACGAATGAGGTAGTTCGTCCACTAATATTTCAGCAAACTCTTCCAACATTTTCTGAACCTCTTCCAGTAAATCATCTACCCTTGTACTAGTTAAAACAATTTTAGGCTTCCTGACCACAATGAATTATGGTTCCTCCTTCTTCTTAACCTCTATAAGAAGTTCCTTCCCACTCATGAGAAGTACAGTGTTTCTTACTTTAGGTTTTACTTCTTTATCTTTGATTGGAAGAAACATGTGAGTTCTCCCATTCTTCTCTAGGGTGTATGTGTTCTTCCTCCCATCATGAATCACATTTATGTCATATTGCCACGGTATACCCAACAATACATGAAAAACATGCATGGGAATAACATCACAGAGTATTTCATCTTTATACCCTCCTATTTTAAATTCAACTAAACATTGTTTAGTGACATTTACCTGATGTCCTTTTTGTAGCAAAAAAACTCTATATGGACTTGGATCTTCAATAGTCTCCAGCTCTAGCTTTTCTACCATCTCTATAGAAATGAGATTATTTGTGCTACCATCTCTATAGAAACGAGGTTCTCCACTATATATAAGACAACCACAAAAATGAAGCATGTCTGCAAACATAACACATTGTATTTTCACACATACATGTAACCCTATTGCATCCATACACCTTGATTAACACCGCCTTGCAAATGTTACATTCTCTTATCACAGCTTTTGTCATCCTCTCTTCAACTTCCCTACGAAGAGCAGTCTCATATTTTTCCTCAACCTCTTCACAGCGTAATGCTAAGTGATTCAGCTTCTTGCATTTGATACAGGAAGCCTTTAAACATTTAGGGTTTTGACAGTCCAAAACTTGTACACATTTGTCTACCTCATATGGAATGTTACAAAATGGGCAATAAACCAAACCTTCAATTTTGGCTTCAACTATAGCTTCCTGAGCCTGGCGATATTCATATCTTTCAATAACATCATTTGGAAGAGCTCTGCTAATCTCTGACAAAGGAATTGACTCCTCACAGCAATCAATAGCCATACAATATAGAGAGGCATGTGCTTTGAGACCTCCGTAAATGATTTCATCAATTCGCTTCCTTATACATTTAAAACAAAACAGATGCCCATTTCTACACTGTACCATATTTTCAACCTGATATTCTCAATAACAACAACCACATTCGATAGACGTTGCCCCTACTCCATCCATTTCAACTGCGTCTGTCTCACTCAGGCTTACCATATGAGAGATTTATGCTCCTAAATTCTTCGGAGTGGCAATTTTTCCACCAGTTATTTCATCAAAGTCACCTGCTCCACTAATTATCGCCTTGCCCTTCTCCCTTTGGGAATTATTAAGCTGCCACTGTAAAGAAGATCTTTTTGTTTCTCCGGTCCCCCTTTTAACACCTACTCTCATGACTCCTGAAGCTCCATCATTTGACAAATCCAAAGCAACTAACTTTTCATCATTAGAATCATGGGTGTAGTCTGAAGAAGATGTTGAACCTGCGGCCATATTTCCCAAAATGGGTAATGAATTCTGGTATAAATAGCATGAATTTCCACTTGCCCCCCTTAGAGATTATTACAATCAAGAATGCGAGAATAATCCTTCAACACATAGAGTCTAGGTTAATACAAGGCATAAACAAAGACGAAGCATAAATAAATACAAGTCGACAGACAGCTTTAAATCTGACAACATTCGTGCGCACCCGCTAAGCGCGGAGATTTTGTACTCTCGAGTGTTTTAAGAAGTCGGTGAGGAAATTTTGTTTCCGTCTTTTATTCTCGTTAAAGTGTAACCTTTGGTTATGGGCAAGAGGGGGTTTATGAAAATTATTTTGGGGTGGTTCAAACATTTTTATTGGTAAGGGTTGAAGTATTAATGAGGATATGAGACAGAACAGTGGGGAACCATCGCATGTTGCAGAACATATGCCATTGCAGATAAGCCCAAGGGAGTGACCATTGCCACACTCTCAGGAATCTCTAAATATTACACTTTTAGGGTTAGAGGTATTTTGTAGGGGCAGAGGTTTACAACATTGGTTGATGGTGGAGCCACCCACAATTTCATTTCATTGATGTTGCACTTGTCACCATCAGACAAATCCTTGCGAATGATTTTGACAGAATCAATGTGGTAGTAGTAGATGTGTACAACATGACGTGTACTCAGAGGACCAAGGGATTGGAAGTAACAATGGGAAACTATACATTGATCAATGAATTTTGTGTTGTGGATATAGCATATACTCATGTGGTGTTAGGAGTTCAGTGGTTGTACTCATAAGGATGGAGTTCTAGGACAAGGGTGGATAGTGATTCATCCTAAGAGGTATGTAGATAGGTTCCCCCAATATTGTGTCTAATGAGCGCATGGAGACCCTTTTTAGACATGGATACATGGCCTATGCAATAGAGTGTTGATCACCATGGAAAATCCATCACAAGATCGGAAACATTACCCTGCACATATCCAAGCATTAGTAGGAAAGAATGAAATAGTGTTCAATCCATTGCGAGCACGTAAACCACCTCACAAAAAATTTGAGCATGTCATTGATATAGAAGATGGGTAGAAGCCGATGATAAGCACCCCTTACAGGCATTCGAAGAGGTTCAAGGATGAAATAGAGAAGGCCATAAAAGAATTGTTAGAGATGGGAAATATCAGGCCTAACTCTAGTCATTCTACTTCGTTAATTGTGCTAGTGAAGAAAAAATATGGCACTATGGGGATGTGCATAGAATAGAGGGAACTAAAAAAGAATACCATCAAAAACCAATACCCAATGCTCAATATTGATGAGTTGACTGAAAATTTTCGTGGGGTGGTATACTTTTCAAAGGTTGATCTGCGATCACAATACCAACATATTGGAGTCTGAGAGGAGTATATCCATAATCATTGAGGTGTCACTATGGGAACTATGAGTTTGTATTCATGCCTTTCTAGATAAGTATCTCACCAGTTACCTTTCAGTCCTGCATGAACCATTTCTTCAATCCTTTACCTTTTAGTTTCGGTGGTGCAATATCCACCCTAACTAGACAAAGATGATGACTCATCTAGAGTCTTAATTTGAGTTCATTGTGGTGTTTGGTTTCATATTAGTGAGATTTCCGAGGCATATCAAATTGCGTAGGGGGGTTGTGGCATTTTTCTAGAGGAGGTCGGTCATCAGATCTACCGGTGCCAAGAGGGATTTATGCAACTAGGAAAGGAGACACCCCTGCCGGTCGAGCACCGGTTGTAGTGTGAGGCCTCGCTAGATGTCCTCCAGTCATCCTGTGAGGGCCTCTGTGAATATGGGGTTGTATTACTTTGCTAGATTGGGGTTACGAGGGTTAAAGTGATCGTTTGTAGAGTAGATAGAGATGGATTAGGCTCAGAAAGTGTTTGACATCAAAGAATTGGCATCATTCCAGGTTTCTTATTGTATCTATAGTAGACTTTGCAGTTGCTTGGTAACCATTAGATTTGTGTGCTTAGTATTATTCTGTAGTTCTTATTACAACCATTAGATATGATTATATTAATGAAATTTTTATGATCCAGATGGAGATTGGTGGCCACCTATTCTAACTAGCTCCTTGTGTCCATTTTTGTTTAGCACATCTTTTTGTACTACTTTATAATTGTGAGTTCTACACTTCTAGAGCTATCTAAAGCCTCACACATTCTCCATGTGGATATGGGTGGCCTCTCACCTAATCCAACTAGCCTATTTTGTATGTTTTCATATCAAAACATCTTGTTGTACTTTCAGGGTTGTTTTGAGGCCCTAAACATTGTTTTTTTACTTGCCATAGTCAAATTGTAGATGGAGTCAAATTCTAACATCACAATTTGTAGTTCTCTGAAAGACCTTTCCAACATGCTATCACGTGCCTAAAACATAGGTCGTATGCAAAAGTTATGACCCTAGGAAGTTGAGGGACCAAATTACACCAACTTTCCTGTAGGGCCCACATGACTTTTGGAATTTCACCTTCTAGGGTTAGGTTTTTGGATGTCTAGGGTTTTGGGATTCATGAATAATATGAAAAGGGCCTATGGAGCCTCATTGTGATCCATTCTACTCAGACTCAGAGATAGCTACCACCATTCGATCAAGTTTCATTTCTGCAGTTTTACAGTTTCATCCTATTTCATTATTTCATAGAAGATATTGTTTATTGAATATTTGTGTTATTCTTCCTATGTCTGTGTTTATGGTATTCAATCTATAATCAGTTCGTTCTGCACCTAAATCTGGATCATTGGTATCAGAGCAATCTGATCTACATTTAATTTTCTTCATGCATGTCCCCGACAAGATCTGGGTACACGAAGTTGGGACACAAACCAATCAAGACATTACCAAATCAGTCGCACCAAACCCTAAAAAAACCCATCAAAGATGAAAATAAAGATGATAGAGCAGGATATCCTATTAAAATGTTACTTGAGGAATCCCCCACGTGATAAAGGAACGAAATGATGGACAACTTTTCGCAGATCCTTTGACGGCTTCGCACAGGAGAAGCATCTTCATCAGGCAACCATGCAATCCCCTTCAAGGTATAGGTAAAGCTTGATATTCCATGATATTCAAGATGACAAGGAATAAACAAATATGAAACATAAATAAATACAGGTCGAATGATAACATTCGTGTGGACCCGTTGAGCACGGAGATTTTGGACTCTCACGGGTTTTAAGAAGTCGATGAGGAAATTTTGTCTCCATATTTTATTCCAATTAAAATGAAATCTTTGATTACGGGCACTGTTACACATTATTTTCGTCATCCCTATGATCGTTAATGATGTAAACCTATCTATTGCCTTTAGAGGGGTCACAGTGGCCTGAGTTCCTGAAGAGAGAAGGAAGAAGAACTTTTC
>ML799040.1:112235-130027 GCA_009831015.1 Picea engelmannii | reverse complement strand
TATGTTACTTATTCTTGCCTCTTAGTAAATTCAATATTTAAAACTTAAGGAAAGCGTCCTATTCTGTCATGTTTTGTTCTAGATCCAGGTGGATCTAGGGAGATCGGTTTGTGTCCGCACTTACGGATTTATCCTAAAACAGGCACGAGTGGGTTTATGACAATTATTTTGGGGTGTTTCAAACATTTTTATTGATTTTAATTGAAGTATTATCTTTAGTCATGGCATTGTGGAGTTTAGGAAAGTTGTTTGTATTTTTATTTTTGAGAGGTTTTAAAGAAATGTGACCCATTAAAAATTGGAGTTTGTGGATTTTTTTAATCATTTTAACAATAAATATGATATTCTTATGTTTATAATGGAGATGAAATATGAAAACAACAAGCTATTTTTTAAATATTTTTCTATTCGTTTTGTAGATAAATAAACATATTTTCCCTATTTTAACTTCAATGTTTTAGCAAACTTACAATGTTTCCATAAAATACATCTAAAGAGTTTAGCCTATATTTTAAAGAGATTATACTTTGAGGTTTTCTTTGACCTCATACTGAAATTGTTTCTTTCTCTCTTTTTTCATGTCCATTGTCTAGCTATGACGTCTCATTGTGAAGTGGGCATGTTGTCCATGTACCATATTTATTTTTTGGTATGGTAGAATTTCAAACCGACTCTCTACAACCAAAGCATTGACTATTAAAGGGATCAAGGCTTCACTCACTATATCTATTTAAAGGCTCCACCACAGTGGCCCATAGGTTTTTGATTTCATCTTGTCTTGGCTCCTATTGAAGTTTTTCTACATCCCGCAAGCGAGTGAATGGTCAATGAAGATGGAAACCTTTTGTATGAGGGCCTTGTGAGAAAGATTGCAGGAAGTGATTATCACTAGATGTAAAGAAACGAGGCACATGGTAATATCCAGTCGTATGTCTCATTTAGAAGAGCTCTTCTAATCTCTGACAAAGGAATTGACTCCTCGCAACAATCAATAGCCATACAAGATAGAGAGGTATGTTCTTTGAGACATCCATAAATGATTTCATCAACCCGCTTCCTTATACATTTAAAACAAAACAAATGCCCATTTCTACACTGTACCATATTTTCAACCTGATATTCCCAATAACAACAACCACATTCGATAGATGTTGCCCCTACTCCATCCATTTCAACTGCTTATGTCTCACTCAGGCTTACCATATGAGAGATTTCTACTCCTAAATTCTTTAGAGTGGCAATTTTTCCACCAGTTATTTCATCAAAGTCACCTGCTCCACTAATTATCACCTTGCCCTTCTCCTTTTGGGAATTATTAAGCTGCCACTGTAAAGAAGATCTTTTTTCTTCTCTGGTCCTCCTTTTAACACCTACTCTTGTAACTCCTGAAGCTCCATCGTTTGATGAATCCAAAGCAACTAAATTTTCATCATTATAATTATGGGTGTAGTCTGAAGAAGAGGTTGAACCTATGGCAATATTTCCCAAAATGGGTAACGAATTCTGGTATAAATGGCTTGAATTTCCACTTGCCGCCCTCAGAGATTATTACAATCAAGAATGCGAGAATAATCCTTCAGCACATAGAGTCTAGGTTAAGACAAGGCATAAACAAAGATGAAGCATAAATAAATACAAGTCGATAGATAGCCTTCAAGCCGAAAACATTCATGCGCACCAGCTAAGCGAAGAGATTTTATACTCTCGGGTGTTTTAAGAAGTTGGTGAGGAAATTTTGTTTCTGTCTTTTATTCTCGTTAAAGTGTAACCTTTGGTTACGGGCAAGAGGGGGTTTATGAAAATTATTTTGGGGTGGTTCAAAAATTTTTATTGGTTAGGGTTGAAGTATTAATGAGGGTATGAGACAGAACAGTGGAGAGCCATCGCATGCTGCAAAACATATGCCATTGTAGGATAAGCCGAAGGGAGTGACCATTGCCACACTCTCACGAATCCCTAAATATTACACCTTTAGGGTTAGAGGTATTTTGTATAATCCCAAGGGAGTGACCATTGCCACACTCTCACGAATCTCTAAATATTACAACTTTAGGGTTCGAGGTATTTTGTAGGGGAAGAGGGTTACAACATTGGTTGATGGTGGAGCCACCCACAATTTCATTTCATTGATGTTGCACTTGTCACCATGAGACAAATCCTTGTTGAGGATTTTGACAGAATTAATGTGGTAGTAGTATATGTGTACAACATGACGTGTACTCAGAGGACCAAGGGATTGGAAGTAACAATGGGAAGCTATACATTGATCGATGAATTTTGTGTTGTGGATATAGAATATACTCATGTGGTGTTAGGAGTTCAGTGGTTGTACTCATGAGGATGGAGTTCTAGGACAAGGTTAGATAGTGAATCATCCTAAGAGGTATGTCGATAGGTTCCCCCAAGATTGTGTCTAACAAGTGCATGGAGACCCTTTTTAGACATGGTTACATGGCCTATGCAATAGAGTGTCGATGACACCGACTCTCCCTACCTCACAACCCACAGGTCGGAAGGTTGGCGTGCACACAGGATCTTTCCTTCCTCACGGCCCAAAGAACTCTGACACTCTTCTATTTCCCTATCGGGAAATCTGCACCCACAACAATCCTCGTGGGATCCCCTCTTTTCACTTAGGAGATCGGATTTCGTGACTTCGCGATGTGAGTGGTCGAGCACTTGCTTCTCAAATCCCCAATATCCGACGACCAATCAACGCTGACCTTTTCCTATTCGGGTTTTCCATCTATTACAATTTCGACACTCGTGATGCCGAGTAACTTGTATCCCCGTCTCTCGATTTCTGATATGCCGAAGCTCCGATATACTCACGGGTTTGACTTTTCAACGGTCTCATCACCTCTGTCGGGATTTCGAACTTCGCGAGATCGTGAATCCTAATGCATAAGTTTCAGGAGTTCTCGCCACAAAAATCTGATAACTCGTGCTAGCTGTCCACCACTCTGACCCTTGTGCCCCCACACTATTCTATTAGCCATCGGGATATCGCGTATCGTGATTTCGCAGTTCCTGTTGCAATGTTTTTGGGATTTCAATCCACGAAAAACAGATATGAGATTCATGAGTAGATTCGACGGCCCCTATGGCTCGGATCTATGGTTCTACCCCTTCTAAGCTTTGAACCTTTGATACTTCTATCGTAACCTTCCTGCTCCTTCCTGAGATCTGGCGGCCCACGGAATTTCATGAACTCTCCTCAGAGAATTCTGATCGCCCGTTCCTCCTTGGCGATTCCTGCGAATGACCAAACGTTCCTCCATGGAACTCGTGCACCTGCGGCGCAAACTTACAACGCTTCTTACATACTTCCAGGCATGACTTACCTGTGTTTCCCTTTAATGATTTCAAAGGCTATGTCCTTTCTGATCTTTCTTATAGTCCTGAGTCTTAGAAAAGACTCTTGCGTGCACTCCTTGCGGTGACCTTCAAACCCTCCGAAGTGCTTGAATCCCTTAACTTTGCGAGCACCTATAGCAGCAATCTCCCGATGCTTCACTCAGGTCCACCACCCTGAGACTTCTCTTGGCCTGTGCGCTCCTTGCACGACTCCTATGCATGTCTGCACTTCTGGATGAAGGAGAGAAAAAGTTATCTCTATATGAACCCTTCTGTCAATGCACTCCTTGGGACAATTCGACTGCACTCCTTGCAGGAATCTTAGCTCAGATAGAGAAACAATTGAAACTCATTCCCTCTTCCTTTCAGATTTCAAACTTAAACATAAATCATATACACAACATACAAAGCAAATGTACAACAGGAAGCAAACATTTATGAGCATAGCATTCAACATCAATACACAGAGAACAAACACAAAACCATGAATTTGAATCAACCTCTTTCTATTTATCTAAATATCTGTACATGGGTGTTCCTACACAGCTCTCTGCTTCTCTTCTATGCTCCGATGCTTTATAATAATGTTACAATACACAATGAGGGTGTCTATATCCTGTTTCCCTCTTGCGCTCTCAAACTGTCTAATCTAGAATTAAATTCTATCTACTTGCATTAACTACTTTAAATGCCTTCTACCTAATAATGACGAGAGCAATCGCTCAAGGTCCGTTTACATTATACAAGTGAGCCTCTTCTTAATGGCTTCAATTAAGATTGCGCAACAACTTCAAGGTGATTTTCAAAATTTGTGTTGGTGCTTGTCCAGCTGTCCTTCGCTTCCACATTCGCTCGCTTGATGTTGATGATGCTCCTACATCAATTGATCACCATGGAAAATCCATCACAAGATCGGAAACATTACCCTGCACATATCCAAGCATTACTAGGAAAGAATGAAAGAGTGTTCAATCCATTGCGAGTAGGTAAACCACCTCACAGACGATTTGAGCATGTAATTGAGATAGAAGAGGGGTCGAATCCCATGATAATCACCCCTTACAGGCATCCGAAGAGGTTCAAGGATGAAATAGAGAAGGCCATAAAAGAATTGTTAGAGATGGGAAATATCAAGCCTAGCTCTAGTCATTCCACTTCGTTAATTGTGCTAGTGAAGAAAAAATATGGCACTATGGGGATGTGGATAGACTACAGGGATCTAAAAAGGAATACCATAAAAAACCAATACCCAATGCTCAATATTGATGAGTTGACTGAAAATTTTCATGGGGTGGTGTACTTTTCAAAGGTTGATCTGCGATCACAATACCACCGTATTGGAGTCAGAGAGGAGGATATCCATAATCATTGAGGTGTCACTATGGGAACTATGAGTTTGTATTCATGCCTTTCTAGATGAGTAACTCACGAACTACCTTTCAGTCCTAAATGAACCATTTCTTCAATCCTCTACCTTTTAGTTCCGGTGGTGCAATATCCATCGTAACTAGACAAAGATGATGACTCATCTAGAGCCCTCATTTGAGTTCGTTGTGGTGTTTGGTTTCATACTAGAGAGATATTGGAGGCATATCAAATTGCGTAGGGGGTTTGTGGAATTTTTGTAGAGGAGGTCGGTCATTAGATCTACCAGTGCCAAGAGGGATTTACGTAACAAGGAAAGGAGACACCCCTGCAGGTCGAGCAACGGTTGTAGTGTGAGGCCTCGCTAGATGTTCTGCAGTCATCCTGCGAAGGCCTCTATGAATATGGGGTTGTATTACTTCACTAGATTTGGGTTATGAGGGTTAAAGTGATCATTTGTAGAGTAGATAGAGAAGGATTAGGCTCAGAAAGCCTTGGACATCAGAGAATTGGCATCATTCCAGGTTTCTTATTGTTTCTCTAGTAGATTTTGCAGTTGCTTGGTAATGATTAGATTTTTGTGCTTAGTATTATTCTGCGGATGTTATTACACCCATTAGATATGATTATATTCCTGAGATTTTTGTGATCCAGATGGAGATTGGTGGCCACCTATTCTAACTAGCTCCTCGTGTCAATTTTTTGTTCATCACATCTTTCTGTACTATTTTATAATTGTGAGTTATACACTTTTGGAGCTATCTAAAGCCTCACACATTCTCCAGGTGGAGATGGGTGGCCTCTCACCTAATCCAACTAGCCTATTTTGTATGTTTTCATATCAAAACATATTGTTGTACTTTCAGGGTTGTTTTGAGGCCCTAAACATTGTTTCCTTTACTTGCCACAGTCAAAATGAAGATGGAGTCAAACTCTGACATAGCAATTTGTATTTCTCGGAAATACCTTTCCAACATGCTATCACATGCCTAAAACATAGGTCGTATGCAAAAGTTATGACCCTAGGAAGTCGACGGGCCAAATTACACCAACTTACCTGTAGGGCCCACATGACTTTTGACATTTCAGCTTCTAGGGTTAGGTTTTTGGATATCTAGGGTTTTTGGATTCATGAATAATATGAAAAGGTCCTATGGAGACTAATTGTGATCCATTCTACTCAGACTCAGAGATAGCTACCACCATTCGATCAAGTTTCAGTTCTGTAGTTTTACAGTTTCATCCTATTTCATTATTTCATAGAAGATATTGTTTACTGAATATTTGTGTTATTATTCCTATCCCTGTGTTTATGGTATTTAGTCTATAATAAGTTCGATCCACACTTAAATCTGGATCAATGGTATCAGAGCAGTCTAGTATACATTTATTTTTCTTCATGCATGTCCCTGACAAGGTCTGGGTACAAGAAGTTGGGACACAAACCAATCAAGCCATTACCAGTTTGGTTGCGCTGAACCCAAAAAAAACCCATCAGAGATGAAAATAAATATGATAGAGAAGGATATCGTATTAAAATGTTACTTGAGGAATCCCTTGTATGAAAAAGGAACAAAATGATGGACAACTTTGTGCAGATCCTTCGATGGCTTCGTACAGGAGAAGCATCTTCACCAAGTAGCCATGCAGTCCCCTTCAAGGTATAGGTAAAGCTTGATATTACATAATCTTCAAGATGACAAGGAATAAACAAAGATGAAACATAAATAAATACAGGTCGACCAACAACATTCGTGTGCACCCGCTGAGCATGGAGATTTTGGACTCTCGAGGGTTTTAAGAAGTCGGTGAGGAAATTTTGTCTTCATCTTTTATTCCGATTAAAATGAAATCTTTGATTACGGGCACGAGCGAGTTTATGGCAATTATTTTGGGGTGTTTCAAACATTTTTATTGATTTCAGTTGAAGTATTAGCTTTAGTCATGGCATTATGGAGTTTAGGAAAGTTGCTTGTATTTTTATTTTTGAGAGGTTTTAAAGAAATGTGAGCCATTAAGAATTGGAGTTTGTTGATTTTTTTAATCATTTTAACAATAAATATGATATTCTTATGTTTATAATGAAGATGAAAGACGAAAACAACAAGCTAATTTTAAATATTTTTCTTTTTGTTTTGTAGATAAATAAACATTTTTTCCCTATTTTAACTTCAATGTTTTAGCAAACTTACAATGTTTCCATAAAATACGTCTAAAGAGTTTAGCCTAAATTTTAAGGAGATTATACTTTGAGGTTTTCTTTGACCTCATATTGAAATTGTTTCTCTCTCTTTTTTCATGTCCATTGTCTAGCTATGACGTCTCATTGTGCAGTGGCATGTTGTCCATGTACCATAGCTATTTTTTGGTATGGTAGAATTTGAAACCGACTCTCTACAACCAAAGCATTGACTACTAAAGGGCTCAAGGCTTCATTAACTATATTTCTTTAAAGGTTCCACCACAGTGGCCCATAGGTTGTTGATCTCATCTTGCATTGGTTCCTACTGAAGATTTTCTACAACCTGGAAGAGAGTGAATGGTCAAAGAAGATGGAAACCTTTTGTATGAGGGCCTTGTGAGAAATCTTGCAGGAAGTGATTATCACTAGATGTAAAGAAACGAGGCACATGGTAATATCAAGTCGTATGTCTCATCGTATTTCTTCACTGAGAGAATGTGAGCCATTAACTGTTCAAGGCAAGGAAAACAAATTCAGAAATTGAAAGAGGATACCATGATGATACCTAGAAATTCACTTTGTCTTGACTCAATACCAAGGATATGATGTGTTTTGTTGATGTTCATCCATTGGAATGGTCTGCATCATTTCATTATACTTATGAGTTATGATATCATGTAATGTCCCCTTCCAATTAACGTAGGATGGCTCAATAGCCTAGACGACTCTCATAGGCTATAGTCAATAACAAAAAAGGGAGTCAAGGAGTGTGCGAGACACAAAGATTTTGTAATGAACAACTTACTTAGAATCCATAACAAGATTTATATATAATAATAATTGATAATAGATGATGATATTACAAAGATAGGGCCTACCTATATATATTCCCTTTATGGTTTTATGAAGAGTCATGACTTTTACTCATGACCTTTTATTACATGCATGTTTAATTTTACTTTTATTTATCATTTTAATGTATTTATATTATATTATTTATTTATTGTGACATTGCCCTTCCCTTAAATTTTTCTTTGTCCTCAAGGAAATGATAAAGAAGGATGTAACTTGAGAAATTTCTCTGACTCCCATGCAACATCTTCTTTCGGTAGATTTTTCCATTTAATCAAATATTCCTTGATTACTCGATAACGTAATCTCTTTTCCCGGGTGGCGATAATGGATTTGGGATCTAAAATGATTCTTCCTTCCTCATCCAACATAGGAAGTATAGTTTGTGCCTTTTTTTGTTGTCCCAAGAATCTCTTTAGGCATGATACATGAAAGACGGTCTGGATACGACTTTTATCTAGTAAATCCAACTAGTAGGCTACGTGACTGATTTTTCTATTTATTTGATATGGTTCATCAAATTTTGGAGTCAATTTCTTCTTCCCATGTTGTTTAAGGGATAACTAGTTGTAAGGTTGAAGTCTCACAAATACCCCGTCTCCTACTTCGAACTCTCTTTCTGTTCGGTTTTGGTCAACTTGTTGCTTCATTTGATTCCTTGCTACTGTTAAGTTTTCTTTGTGTAACTGAAGGATTTTCTCACTTTCATCTATATGGTATTTTTTTGACGCAAATTTTAAGTGGTTGGTCTCCAAATCGTTCGATGGTGGAGGTTTGTAACCATCAAGATCTTGGAAAGGTGTCATTTTAGCTAATGTGTGATAAGTGGAAGTATACCACCACTCAGCAAGGTGCAACCATTGAAACCATTTATTTTGTTTGTCGGAGATAAAACAATGAAGATAGGTTTATAACATTTATTGATGAATTATATTTGACCATTTGTTTGAGGGTGGTAATATGAGCTCATATTGAGAGAGGTTTTGATATATTTGAAAAATTCTCTCCAAAAATTCCTTTTAAATTTGTCATCTCTATTGCTAATGATGACCTTAGGGAACCTATGTAGTTTGTAAATATTTTTACAAAATATTTCAATCATTTGTTTTGTTGAATATGTTTCCCTTACTCCAATAAAGTGTGCATATTTAGTTAGTATGTCTACTACTACTAATATTTTATCTTTTCTATCAGATATGGGTAGTCCTTCAATGAAATTCATTGAAATTTCTTCGCATTTTTGGTTGGGAATGTCTAACGGGTGGAGTAACCCAGGGGTTGATACATTTTCATTATTTTTCATTTGACAGAGATCACATTCTGCTACATATTTTCAAATATCTGCACTCATCCCTTTCCAAAAAAATGATCCTTGTGCATTATAGTATGTTTTGAAAAATCCTACATGACCTGCAGCTAAGAAATCATGAGATTCTTGAAGAAACCTGGTTTTAAATCTTGAGTTGGTATTTAAGTAGATTCTCCATTTATACCATAAGACATCGTTTTTCCATTTGGACTTAGGATATTGACTTAAATTGTTGATTATAGAGAAATTCTCTAAATTTTTTGCATACTCAGTTCGGATTTCATCCAGCCATTCTACAATGGCTATTGATAGTGCAACAAATTGTATTTCTTCATCTTTTCATGATAGGTCATCAACTGTGTCATTGTATTTTCCTCTTTTATGTAGAATTTGCATATCAAACGTGGCAATTTTCTATATCCTCTTTTGTTGTTTGGTTGACAATGTTTCTGTTGTAACAAGTACTCGAGACTGTTATGATCTGTGCGTATCAAGAATTTACTTCCAAATAGATATTGGCGCAATTTTTTTAATGCATCCATTATGGAAAGAATTTCCTTGTTGTAAGTGGATCATAAGCATTATGTTTGATTTAATTTCCTACTCTCAAAAGCTATTAGGTGACCATCTTGCATCAATATTGCTCCAATTCAAAAAACGGGGTGTGATATTGAGACATGAATGAAGGGTACATGATATTTTTAATTAAGGGTAAATTTTTCGGCAGATGTTTCATTTGGGGAAACCCTTCTCTATAAAAAAAAAAGTGACCTTTGGTCGCAGTAGCTTCCCGACCAGCCTAATAAGAAGCCTCATTCATGAAATACAATCAGTTTTCTCCCTAATGTTTCACACATGATGATGAAGGGTTTGTAGAAGTCAGGTGTTTCTAATACCGAGGTTGTGGACATAATGTTTTTTAAGTTTTAAAAACATTTTTGTCCTTCCACATACCATTAGAAACAATTTTTTTTAAGTAGATTTGTTAGAGGGACGGTTAAATGAGAATAAATCTTGACAAACCTTTGATAGTATCCTACCAATCCTAGAAATCCTCGTGACTTGGATATTTTTTTGGGTTTAGGCCATTCCTGTCCATGAGCTCTTGCACAGTCTGTCCATGATTCTGGATCTCTACTTCATTCTCCCAGCTGGCATCTTCAACTGGATGTCCCTTCCACTTGACCAAGTATTCAAAATATTCCCTTCTTCTAGTCCTTTTGTTAACTCTTTTGTCCAGTATCCTTTCCATCTGTGGCTTCTCTACAACTGGCATCTATTTAGTCCAATGAACCTATGGTTGTTCATCACTTGTTCCTGCTTCCTCATATTTGTATGCGTACAAATCCGAGACATTGAATATCGGAGAAATTCCGATCCCATCGGGTAATTCAATCTCATAAGCATTTGCCCCAAATTTCATCAAGACCTTACATGGCCTGATCCTCTTCATCTTCAGTTTGTTATATGTCCCCTTTAGGAATCTTTCCTTTCTCAGATGTGCCAGACTCAAATCACTAACCTCAAATTGAAGTTGTCTCCTTTGTTGATCTGCTCTGCGCTTATACTCTTGGTTCAATTTCTGCAATCGCTCCTTCACCTGGCTGTGAAGTTCCTTCATTGCTTCGGCAAAGTCTTCTACACTAGCACTTCTTATCTCACCCTGTTTTGAATCCCTTAAGATACTCCTCTTGGTTGCATCCTGTAAACAATCTGGAATGGACTATGCCCTGTGCTTCTCTTTAATGAGTCATTGTAAGCAAATTCTGCCTATGGCAGAATGTTGTCCCACTGACTGTTCAATTCAAACCCTCTTTGTGTTCTCAACAACCCCAATATGAAGTCCATTCTTACTGCATCCCATGACCTATCAGGTATGGGTAACGGTTGATAAAAGCCTACATTCTGCCTCTTTGCTTTTGAATGTTGACAAATTCTACATCTTTCCACCAATATTTTGACATCTTCTCTCATTCCTGGCCAAAAATATGACTCATATAGCTTTGAGAACATCTTGTCATGACCGAAATGTTCGGCCAATCCTCCACTGTGTTTCTCCTTTAGCAAATTCTCCCTCATGGAGAATTTTGGAATACAAAGTTGATTACCCTAAAACAATAATCCTTCTCGGATCATGTATTCTTTCCACTGGCTTCTATCCGTGAGAATTGGATTCTCAGTTGCTTCATATGCCACCTTAAAATCTGGATCATCCCTGTACATGTCCCTGAGATCATCAAAACCTATTGTTTTGACTCTGAACTACTGCAACAACAAACATTTCCTGCTCAAAGCATCAAAAAATTTGTTAGAAGTTCCAAAAATATGCTTAGTTACAAAAGTAAAGTTCTACATGTATTCAACCCATTTAACATGTCTTTGATTCAAATTCTCATGTTGATTCACAAATTGCAAAGCATGATTGTCACTGTATAATACAAACTCCTTAGGGATTAAGTAATGCCTCCATTTCTTTAATGCCTGGATAATAGCATAGAACTCTGTGCCATACATGGAGTATTTCACTTTCTCTTCATTCAACTTCTCGCTGAAGTATGCTACTGGCCTGTCTTCTTGGCTCAAGACTACCCCTATTGCAAATCCACTTGCATCACATTTTACTTGAAATGTATTTTTAAAATCCGATAACACCAAAATTGGTCGTTCCATGATTTTACTTTTTAACAAATTGAAGCTTTTCTCAGCCTCTTCTGTCCATTGAAAAGACTTGTGTCTCTTCTTCACTGTGTCCGTCATCGGTGCAGTAATTCCACTGAAATTCCTCATGAACTTCCGGTAGAAACTAGCCAATCCATGAAAACTTTGAACTTCAAAGATATTCTTTGGCGATGGCCAATTCTTAATTAACTCCACCTTATCTGGATCCATCCTCAACTTATCTACAGAAATAAAAAACCCCAAATAAATGAGCTCTATCTTCATGAATGAGGATTTCATCATATTTATCAGCAACTTCTCTTGTTGTATCCTCTTCATCACTATAGCCAAATGTTTCAGATTCTTTGCCTTTGTTTTACTAAAAATCAGTATGTCATCAAGATACATAATGATAAATTTTTCGATGAAATCCTTTAGGACTTCATTCATCAACCTCATGAAGTTACTTGGTGCATTCATTAAGCCAAATTGCATAACAAGCCATTCATACAACCCTTCATTAGTCTTGAACGATGTCTTCCATTCATCTCCTTCCCTCATACGAATATGATGATACCCACTTTTCAAATCAATCTTCGAAAAAAAAATTGTCCTACTCAAGAAATCCATCAAATCATCCATCCTTGGTAATGGAAATCTGTACCTGATGGTTATCCTGTTGATTTCTCTCGAGTCAATACACATCCTCTAGCCTCTATCTTTCTTTGGACTAAGCACTATCGGAACAACACATGGACTCAGGATTTCTCTAACCAACCCTTTGTCCATTAAATCCTAGACTTGTCTTTTGATTTGTTCATTCTCCCATGGCGTCAATCTATACACTACTTTGTTTGCTAAACTAGCTCTAGGTATGAGATCAATATCATGAATTACACTTCTGATCGGTGGCAACGAATGAGGTAGTTAGTCCACTACTATGTTCGCAAACTCTTCCAACAGTTTTTGAAACTCTTCCAGTAAATCATCTACCCTTGTACTGGTTAAAACAATTTTAGGCTTCCTGACCACAATGAATTGTGGTTCCTCCTTCTTCTTAACCTCTGTAAGAAGTTCCTTCCCACTCATGAGAAGTATAGTGTTTCTTACTTTAGGTTTTACTTATTTATCTTTGATTGGAAGCAACATGTGAGTTCTCCCATTCTTCTCTAGGGTGTATGTGTTCTTTCTCCCATCATGAATCACATTTTTGTCATATTTCCACAGTCTACCTAGCAATAGATGACAAACATCCATGGGAATAACATCACAGAGTATTTCATCTTTATACCCTCCTATTTTAAATTCAACTAAACATTGTTTAGTGACATTTACCTGATGTCCTTTTTGTAGTGACAAAACTCGATATGGACTTGGATGTTCAATAGTCTCCAGCTCTAGCTTTTCTACCATCTCTATAGAAACGAGATTATCTGTGCTACCACTGTCCACAATGACTTTGCATGCCCAATCTTTGGTCTTGCAAGCAGTCCAAAAAAGTATGTTCCTCTGGACCGAACTCTCCACCTCCTTCTTTGGTGTTAAGATAACTTTCTGCATCATCAGCGATCTTCCACCTTCAACATCTTCTGCCTCAACATTCCTTCTCTATGCTTTGGCAATGTGAGTTTCACAACCTTCTTTTTTTTTTTTGGACACTCATAAGATTTATGTCTGACCTTTCCACATGTGAAGCATTTCTCCACTCCACCTCTTCCTCTTCCTCTACCTCTGGTACGAGAAAAAATGTTTCCATCAGCATACTGATCTCCCTGTTCAGTATGCTTCCCTCTTTCTAAGCTTCCACCTCTCTCAGTTTGAGTTTGAGGTTTGTTCCACTCTTCCTTGGGTTTTTTATTTCTATCCTGGGAAACTGATTTGCCTCTGGGATGACTTATTCCTTGGCTTCTTTAACCTTGTTTTCAGCTTAGCTTCTCTTCATCCTTTAGATCCATATGATAAGCATCTTCCACCATTCAGATGGTCATCATGCTCATCTCATCCTGAATGTTGTATCTCATACCATTCATGTACCTAGAAAATTTTTCATCATCACTTTCACGATGACCTGCCTTGATGTTCAACCTATAGAATTCTTCAGTATATTCCTTCACTGTCATCAACTTCTGTCTCAAATTCGGTATTCTTCAAAACAGAGTAATCTGGTAGTCCCTGGGAATAAATTTCACCTTCACCTTCACAATCATCCTATCCCAACTCTTGGTTTTCTACTTGCCTTTGCAACGTCTGTCATCTTGTAGCTCATACCACCAAAATGTTGCATGTCCTTTAAGTCTTGTGACAACATGTTTGAACTTTTTGTCTTCCTCGATATCTTCATAGTCAAAATATGTGTCCAGAGTTCTAATCTAGTCTAGAAGCTCTTCATCATCCAGGTTTTCTTCATATATTGGAATATCCATTCTTATTCTTGCACCCATTCTTGCAACATCCCTAATTGGGTGTTCATTTGTTCCATCTTCTACTGCAACTTCTTATCCGTCATGTCCAGCTTCATTTTCATTTTCAGAATCACTGAGATCCCCAACACTGGCTGCACCCCTCTACTTTATTTCCATGTCCACGACTCTGGCACGTAGGTCATGTATATCTCTTTCCATGGCTGGATATGGTACCTGCCTACCCCTTTCTCTTGACATCTCCCTATCCTCTGGTGGATCGGGTGTTTTTCTATCTCTTCTTCTTGGCGTCATGGATGATATTTATTTCTTTCTTTAACTATTTGAAATATACAAATAGAGTCAATCTCTCATACCAACTGATGCATATCTAGTGGCCCTCGGGCCAAGATCGGATCTTTTGGATTCCTTGATGGAATCCCCTTCCAAATCAATCCACAGGTCCTTCAGGAAGCTCCCCTGTGTGAACAACACTAGGCACGAGACCCTTTCTCCCCAAGCGACCACAACACTAAGACCAAGGACCTAACCCAAGGTCTTTTTTGCAACTTGTAATCTCACAAGTTCATTAGTTGAGGCTCCCAACTCTTCCTTTTAAATCTTGTGATACCCAAAATGCCGATACGGGTATGGCTCTTCCTCTATCAGCGCCTTCCTCATGCAACCATCGACTAGGCTAAGCACTAGCACTTCTCACTACTCGCCACTTCGCGAATTTGAATGTCCAACCTTGGCACCTTTCTTTCACGAATCCTCGAGAAGTGATGTTGACTTTTCTCCTCTCATTCTCTCTACTTGTGACTTTGCAAGTCGAAGGGTCAAGCTCATGTACTCTTATCTCACAAATCCCTGAGACGTGAGAAGTCAACGGAGTGTTGACTCCTTCCACTAGGTGACGTGTGTCCGCCTGTCTATTTCTCGGGCCCACCTTGTGGTTATGCCACGTGTTTCCTCCGTGCCTCGGCTCTCGACACTTCCCAACTTTTGTAGTTGAGATGAGGTCCTTCCAACCTCCGAACCTCCAAATACACAAAACACGTGATGAGGCTTTGATCCAACGGTCCTCCCTTGACCCGGATCCAACGACTATCTTTTCTCCTTGTGACTTCACTACTCATGACTTGGAGCACCCAAAATTTGGGCTTTCACCTTACGAACCTCCAAGTTTGTGAGATCTATTGATCTCTACCACGTGTCCTCCTCTGATGGAAGACTGCAATTCTCTCATGACTTTGCCACTTGTGAAGTGGAAGGACTTCCTTCTCTAAACCCTGATATTCGAATCGCCGATAGAGAGGATATCACGACACGTGCCCTTCCAATCAAACATCTCAGATTCTTTCTATATTTCAGAACTTCTCACCTCGTGACCTCGCAAATTTTGATGAAAGGGTTTCAATTCTCCAACTCATGAAGCCCCAAAATGAGATTACGCGAGTGATCCAACGACCCTTGTTGGCTCAGATCCTACGAACCGATTTCTCCTGAGCTTTCACTTAGAAAAACACTCAACATAACCTTCTTGCTCCTCTGCAATATCTGACAGTTCTCGGAACTTCGTGAATTCTCCATGGAGAATTCTGACCATTCAATTCCTCCTTAACACTCTTGCGAAATGAACAAGTATTCTTTCACGAAACTTGTCCACCAATAAACCAACATTGTTGCGCCTTCTTCCAATAATTCATGGCACTAGCTCTCTTGATCTTTTCTTCGACAGCTTCGAAGATCCTATACCTCCTCATCTTGATTGAAAAATCCTCAAGTCCTTTGGCAAAAAATTATGCACCGACTCCTTGTGGCACTTCTTCAAATACACTCCAAGTATTTGAATTCTTAGACTCTGTGCACTCTTTTTGCAGCAGCAGTCCTTCAATTCTTCCCTCAGGTTGCAACCTATGAGAATCTACTTGTCTTGGGCACACCTTGCACGACTCCTGTGCTTAACTTGCACTTCTGTGAGAATGAGAACAATTTTATCCCTCCTGAGCTTGCTGAGATGAAATCCGTCTTCTGTCAATGCACACCTTGCGGACAGTTTCACTACACTCCTTGTAGGAAAAATCTTGCTCAGACAGAGAAACAATTGAAACTCATTCTTTACTCTCGCTGTTCCTAGCTGGCAGGGAGGAAAAATTCGGTTTTGGGTAGAGTTTGGGCAAAGCAGCAGTGAGGACCGATGGAGAATGGAGAAATAGCATCAGAAAGAGGTATGTATTTTCATGATTACGCTGTGTTAGGTGGTTATCATTAAAGTGATGAATATGCTATGTTATGTGATGGTTATGTGATTTATTTTCATGTTGTTAATAAATTTAATTTATTCTCAATAAATTATGGTTAAATGTTGATATGTGTCAGGTGGTGAGAGGAGCGAGAGTAATGAGTGGAATGAGTGGAGGTGACTTGGAGGTGGTGCAGTAACCCGATGCCATTTAAGCATGTGATTGCGGAATTTGTTGAAGGTGTTTTGGGTCCACACCACTTTTGGGCCCGTAATACCCCACAAGCCACCATGTATGCTTCCAACAATACCATGGTTCCAATTGCAGGACCGCTCTATAAAATTAACGTTTGGGCAGTTTATGTCCCCACAATGAATTGTGGCCATCGATCTGATTACAATCTGCGATCATGGTGATATTTACCTATTGCACAGATCAATGATGCTGGTTGATTTGAGATCAATGGTCTGTGATCACTTTGGGAGTTCAAGCTTCAGGAGTTTCAATGCATATTTCTTACCATCGTCCAGAGTGTCATACTTACGAAGTGAGGGATATGTCTCTAGATGGCCTCTGTATCTGGATGGTCCAGATTCACTTCGGAAGTTTAGGCTTCAGGTAATTCATCCCCTTACTTGCGCAATCCTGTGAAGTGCCATATATCCAAAGAGGGAGATCCGTCGACGCGTGTCCTCGTTGGTGGATGGTCCAGATTCACTTCAGAAGTTCGGGCTTCGGGAGTTTCAAATGTTGTGCTTGGAATTCTCCTAGAGTAAAATATCTAAAGTCAATTATTTCTATCCACATGTCCTTGCTAATGGATGCTCAAGATTCACTTCGGAAGTTCAGTCTTCGGGATTTTAAAATGTTGTTCTTGGAATTCTCCCGAATGAAAATCGTCAAAGTGACGTGGTGGTCTGATGTCATATGATGTCACTGTTGTTGATGTGTCATGGAAAGAAGGGTGGTACGTGTCACGTGGAAATGGGCGAATGACACAACCAAATGACATGGAATGAGTGCCACATGTCATGACTGATGAGATCCATGTGCTTCGGCACTTCAAGACTTCAACTCTTTTGCTCTTCGTAACTTTGTCTCTTCGGGACTTCAAGTCTTCGGCTCTTCGAAACTTCGTCTCTTTGGGACCTTGACTCTTCGAATCTCTAGGACTTCGGCTCTTTGGCTCTTAAGAAATTTCTTGATGTAAAGCATGAAAATATCCCTAAGTGATGATCTCGCAGAGTGATTATCCATTGCTTATCACTAATTAACTTGAGCTTAAGCCATGTTTAACATTTAATACTTCGGGAGTTCCAGAGTTTGGAAATCGAAACAATGACAAATTCGTATGCTCGAATGCTAAAGTGGTGGAGTGACTTTCCTAATGTCTTATGTTAAACCCCGCCCGATTCTGGAACCCC
>ML799040.1:95124-112185 GCA_009831015.1 Picea engelmannii | reverse complement strand
CCCCCCCCGAATGGATGAGAGTCATTGATCTGACCAACCTATTAGATCTTTATCATTGAAAATTACCCTATTCATTTTGATAATCTGGGCCCAAAAATGACCACTCTGAATTGTTGCGTTTGTCCACGGGTGTTTCGTGTGCATATAAAAAGGCTTAGTCGACCTATCGTGAGCTCAATCAATGGAAAACATGATGACAAGCATTTCGAACCAAATATGACATGTATTTTATCCTTCAAGAAAAATTGAAACATCAATGCGTAATGACTCAAATAGGAAAGAAATGAATAAGAATCAAGTCACTCAAAAATGGGAAACTAACTTAACCAACGTCAAGAGGAAAAATTGATGAAGGCGTAGGGAAAAGAGAGAGGAGAGGCAGGGGTGCAGACCTAGGTTACAACAGTGTTTATACTCATTGGTAAGGACATACTCTCTGACATTTGTTCAGGTTTAATGATTTGTTGTAGAATTGACTTTTTATCTCTCGCTGACATTCTCTGTAAACCCTAATCATTTTGTATTCGTTGAATAATTCAAAATTTACAGAAAAAGTTTCTGGTATAGAGTGACTTTCGAACTGACAGACTATCTATTTTTTACAGGACTAGATACCCTTGTTTATTAACAATTATCATTTCTGAATGGGAATATATCTCACCACACCAACCTATGAATTGAGGAAATGAGAAATAAATCTCGACAACATATACGAACAATCAATCAAATCCGAAAACATTTTATAATAAATAGCCGTAAATGAGGAAAATCCACCTTATCAAATCCTCATTTTAGAAGTGGATCCTCCACACATTGAGAGGAACACTACGATTAAGTACTTCATGTACAACAACATGCTAATTAACATGAAGAAAACATGTATTTTCATCACTATAGGATTAAATAAAAGTCACAAGGCTGAAAAAGGGTTAGGCCAAAGATGTAATTTCTTTAGTAAAACATTGAGGGAATGTGTGAGAACACATCCTTCAAGAAATCACTTATGTTAAAAACATTATTATAACTATATTTAAAATGAAAATGTGAAGCCATGGTGACACTCAAAACAAGAGAAGGTTGATTTACTACAAACAAATCACTAATTCCATGTGGGAAGATCAAAACTATATTTATATTATCACTAGCTCCAAAACAAAATTAAATGTGGTAGAGATAAGAGCAAATTTGCTTAAGAATCATTTGGAAATAATGAGTTGGCAAGACCTAAAACACCCTAAGACAAAAAAGAAAAATTCTCTCTTGGAATATCCAAAATATTAAAATTTTAAACTCAACATTCAAAACATTTTTAGCTTATTAATTTATAAAAGTCAAAAGTTATGGAAAATATTTATTTCCAATTTATTTCAAATATATATATATATATACATATATATATATATATATAATCAATTAATATAATTATATGTTAAGACAAGATGTAAACAAAGATGAAGAATAAATAAATACAAGTCGACAGACAGCTTTCAAGCCGACAACATTCGTGCGCACCCGCTAAGTGCAGAGATTTTGTACTCTCGGGTGTTTTAAGAAGTCGATGAGGAAATTTTGTTTCAGTCTTTTATTCTTGTTAAAGTGTAACCTTTGGTTACGGGCAAGAGGGGGTTTATGAAAATTATTTTGGGGTGGTTCAAACATTTTTATTGGTTAGGGTTGATGTATCAATGAGGATATGAGATAGAACAGTGGGGAGCCATCGCATGCTGCAGAACATATGCCATTGCAGGATAATTCCAAGGGAGTGACCATTGCCACACTCTCAGGAATCCCTAAATATTACACCTTCAATGTTAGAGGCATTTTGTAGGGGCAGAGGGTTACAACATTGGTTGATGTTGGAGCCACCCACAATTTCATTTCATTGATGTTTCACTTTTCATTATGAGACAAATCCTTGCAGAGGATTTTGAGGGAATCAATGTGGTAGTAGTAGATGTGTACAACATGACGTGTACTCAGAGGACCAAGAGATTGGAAGTAACAATGGGAAACTATACATTGATTGATGAATTTTGTGTCATGGATATAACATATACTCATGTGGTGTTAGGAGTTCAGTGGTTGTACTCATGAGGATGGAGTTCTAGGACAAGGATGGATAGTGAGTCATCCTAAGAGGTATGTCGATAGGTTCCCCCAAGATTGTGTCTAATGAGCGCATGGAGACCCTTTTTAGACATGGTTACATGGCCTATGCAACAGAGCGTTGATCATCATGGAAAATCCATCACAAGATCAGAAACATTACCCTGCACATATCCAAGCATTATTAGGAAAGAATGAAAGAGTGTTCAATCCATTGAGAGCAGGTAAACCACCTCACAGACGATTTGGGCATGTCATTGAGATAGAAGAGGGGTCAAAGCCCATGATAAGAACCCCTTACAGGCATCTAAAGAGATTCAAGGATGAAATAGAGAAGGCCATAAAAGAATTGTTAGAGATGGGAAATATCAAGCCTAGCTCTAGTCATTCCGCTTCGTTAATTGTGCTAGTGAATAAAAACTATGGCACTATGGAGATGTGCATAGACTACAGGGAACTACAAAAGAATACCATCAAAAACCAATACCCAATGCTCAATATTGATGACTTGACTGAAAATTTTCATGGGGTGGTGTACTTTTCAAAGGTTGATTTGCGATCACAATACCACCATATTGGAGTCAAAGAGGAGGCTATCCATAATCATTGAGGTGTCACTATGGGAACTGTGAGTTTGTATTCATGCCTTTCTAGATGAGTAACTCACCAGCTAACTTTCAGTCCTGCATAAATCATTTCTTCAATCCACTACCTTTTAGTTTTGGTGGTGCAATATCCAGCCTAACTAGACAAAGATGATGACTCATGTAGAGTCCTCATTTGATTTCGTTGTGGTGTTTGGTTTCATACTGGAGATATTTTCGAGGAATATCGAATTGCGTAGGGGGTTTGTGGCATTTTTCTAGAGGAGGCTGGTCATCAAATCTACCAGTGCCAAGAAGGATTTATGCAACTGGGAAAGGAGACACCCCTGCGGGTCGAGCACCGGTTGTAGTGTGAGGCCTCGCTAGATGTCCTGAGGGCCTCTGTGAATATGGGGTTGTATTACTTCGCTATACTGGGTTATGAGGGTCAAAGTGATCGTTTGTAGATTACATAGAGAATGATTAGGCTTAGAAAGCCTTGGACATTAGAGAATTGGCATCATTCCAAGTTTCTTATTTTTCTGTAGTAGATTTTGCAATTGCTTGGTATCCATTAGATTTGTGTGCTTAGTATTATTCTGTTGTTGTTATTACATCTATTAGATATGATTATATTGATGAGATTTTTGTGATCCAGATGGAGATTGGTGGCCACCTATTCTAACTAGCTCCTCATGTTCATTTTTGTTCAGCACGTCTTTCTGTACTATTTTATAACAATGAGTTCTACACTTCTGGAGCTATCTAAAGCCTCACACATTCTCCAGGTGGATATGGGTGGCCTCTCACCTAATCCAACTAACCTATTTTGTATGTTTTCATATCAAAATATCTTGTTTTACTTTCAGGGTTGTTTTGAGGCCCTAGACATTGTTTTTTTTACTCGCCATAGTCAAATTGTAGATGGAGTCAAATTCTAACATCACAATTTGTAGTTCTCTGAAATACCTTTCCAACATGCTATCACGCACCTAAAACATAGGTCGTATGAAAAAGTTATGACCCTAGGAAGTTGAGGGGTCAAATTACACCAACTTACCCATAGGGCCCACATGACTTTTGGCATTTCACCTTCTAGGGTTAGGTTTTTGGATATCTAGGGTTTTGGGATTCATGAATAATATGAAAAGGGCCTATGGAGCCTCATTGTGATCCATTCTACTCAGACTCAGAGATAGCTACCACCATTCGATCAAGTTTCATTTCTGCAGTTTTATAGTTTCATCCTATTTCATTATTTCATAGAAGATATTGTTTACTGAATATTTGTGTTATTCTTCCTATCTCTATGTTTATGGTATTCAATCTATAATCAGTTCATTCCACACCTAAATCTGGATCAGTGGTATCAGAGCAGTCTGGTCTACATTTATTTTTCTTCATGCATGTCCCCGACAAGGTTTGGGTACAAGAAGTTGGGACACAAACCAATCAAGCCATTACCAGATCGGTCGCGTCGAACCTGAAAAAAACCCATCGAAGATGAAAATAAAGATGATAGAGAAAGATATCCTATTAAAATGTTACTCGAGGAATCCCTCGCGTGACAAAGGAATGAAATGATGCACAACTTTGCGTAGATCATTCGACGGATTTGCATGAGAGAAGCATCTTCATCAGGAAACCATGCAATCCCCTTCAAGGTATAGGTAAAGCTTGATATTCAATGATCTTCAAGATGACAAGGAATATACAAAGATGAAACATAAATAAATACATGTCAACTAACAACATTCGTGTGCACCCATTGAGCACGGAGATTTTGAACTCTCAGTGGTTTTAAGAAGTCGATGAGGAAATTTTGTCTCTGTCTTTTATTCCGATTAAAATGAAATCTTTGATTACGGGCATGAGCTGGTTTATGACAATTATTTTGGGGTGTTTCAAACATTTTTATTCATTTTAATTGAAGTATTAGCTTTAGTCATGGCATTGTGGAGTTTAGGAAAGTTGTTTGTATTTTTATTTTTGAGAGGTTTTAAAGAAACATGACCCATTAAAAGTTGGAGTTTGTGGATTTTTTTAATCATTTTAACAATAAATATGATATTCTTATGTTTATAATGGATATGAAAGACGAAAACAACAAGCTATTTTTTAAATATTTTTCTATTCGTTTTGTAGATAAATAAACATTTTTTCCCTATTTTAACTTCAATGTTTTAGCAAACTTACAATGTTTCCATAAAATACATCTAAAGAGTTTAGCCTATATTTTAAAGAGATTATACTTTGAGGTTTTCTTTGACCTCATATTGAAATTGTTTCTTTCTCTCTTTTTTTATGTTCATTGTCTAGCTATGACATCTCATTGTGAAGTGGGCATGTTGTCCATGTACCATATTTATTTTTTGGTATGGTAGAATTTGAAACTGACTCTCTATAGCCAAAATATTGACCATTAAAGGGCTCAAGGCTTCACTCACTATATTTGTTTAAAGGCTCCACCACATTGGCCCATAGGTAGTTGATTTCATCTTGTGTTGGTTCCTACTGAAGATTTTCTACATCCTGCATTCAGGCCTAACTCTAGTCATTCTGCTTCATTAATTGTGCTAGTGAAGAAAAAATATGGCACTATGGGGATGTGCATAGAATACAGGGAACTAAAAAAGAATACCATCAAAAACCAATACCCAATGCTCAATATTGATGACTTGACTGAAAATTTTCATGGGGTGGTGTACTTTTCAAAGGTTGATTTGCGATCACAATACCACCATATTGGAGTCAAAGAGGAGGATATCCATAATCATTGAGGTGTCACTATGGGAACTTTGAGTTTGTATTCATGCCTTTCTAGATGAGTAACTCACCAGCTAACTTTCAGTCCTGCATAAATCATTTCTTCAATCCTCTACCTTTTAGTTTTGGTGGTGCAATATCCACCCTAACTAGACAAAGATGATGAGTCATCTAGAGTCCTCATTTGAGTTCGTTGTGGTGTTTGGTTTCATACTGGAGAGATTTTGGAGGCATATTGAATTGCGTAGGGGGTTTGTGGCATTTTTCTAGAGGAGGCTGGTCGTCAGATCTACCGGTGCCAAGAGGGATTTATGCAACTGGGAAAGGAGACACCCCTGCGGGTTGAGCACCGGTTGTAGTGTGAGGCCTCGGTAGATGTCCTGTAGTCATCCTGCGAGGGCCTCTGTGAATATGGGGTTGTATTACTTCGCTAGATTGGGTTATGAGGGTTAAAGTGATCATTTGTAGATTACATAGAGAAGGATTAGGCTTAGCAATCCTTGGACATCAGAGAATTGGCATCATTCCAGGTTTCTTATTATTTATGTAGTAGATTTTGCAGTTGCTTGGTAACCATTAGATTTGTGTGCTTAGTATTATTCTCTGGTTGTTATTACATCCATTAGATATGATTATATTGCTGAGATTTTTGTGATCTAGATGGAGATTGGTGGCCACCTATTCTAACTAGCTCCTCATGTCCATTTTTTTTCAACACGTCTTTCTGTACTGTTTTATAACTGTGAGTTCTACACTTCTAGAGCTATCTAAAGCCTCACACATTCTCGAGGTGGATATAGGTGGCCTCTCACCTAATCCAACTTTCCTATTTTGTATGTTTTCATATCAAAATATCTTGTTGTACTTTCAGGGCTGTTTTGAGGCCCTAAACATTATTTTTTTTACTCGCCATAGTCAAATTGTAGATGGAGTCAAATTCTAACATCACAATTTGTAGTTCTTTGAAAGACCTTTCCAACATACTATCATGCACCTAAAACATAGGTCGTATGGAAAATTTATGACCCTAGGAAGTTGAGGGGTCAAATTACACCAACTTACCCGTAGGGTCCACATGACTTTTGGCATTTCACCTTCTAGGGTTAGGTTTTTGGATATCTAGGGTTTTGGGATTCATGAATAATATGAAAAGGGCCTATGGAGCCTCATTGTGATCCATTCTACTTAGACTCAGAGATAGCTAGCATCATTCGATCAAGTTTCAGTTCTGCAGTTTTATAGTTTCATCCTATTTCATTATTTCATAGAAGATATTGTTTATTGAATATTTTTGTTATTCTTCCTATCTCTGTGTTTATGGTATTCAGTCTATAATCAGTTCATTCCACACCTAAATCTGGATCAGTGGTATCAGAGCAGTCTATTCTACATTTATTTTTCTTCATGCATGTCCCCGACAAGGTCTGGGTACAAGAAGTTGGGACACAAACTCTCTATAGCCAAAGCATTGACTATTAAAGGGTTCAAGGCTTCACTCACTATATTTCTTTAAAGGCTCCACCACAGTGGCCCATAGGTTGTTGATGTCATCTTGTGTTGGTTCCTATTGAATATTTTCTACATCTCGCAAGAGAGTGAATGGTCAATGAAGATGGAAACCTTTTGTATGAGGGCCTTGTGAGAAATCTTGCAGGAAGTGATTATCACTAGATGTAAAGAAAGGAGGCACATGGTAATATCAAGTCTTATGTCTCATCGGATTTCTTCACTTAGAGAATGTGAGCCATTAACTGTTCAAGAAAATGAAAACAAATTCAGAAATCGAAAGAGGATACCATGATGATACCTAGAAATCCACTTTGCCTCCCATGCAACATCTTCTTTCGGTAGATTTTTTCATTTAATCAAATATTCCTTGATTACTCGATAACGTAATCTCTTTTCCTGGGTGGCGATAATGGATTCAGGATCTAAAATGATTCTTCCTTCCTCATCCAACATAGGAAGTATAGTTTGTGCCTTTTTTTGTTGTCCGGAGACTCTCTTTAGGCATGATACATGAAAGATGGTCTGGATATGACTTTTATCTAGTAAATCCAACTGATAGGTTATGTGACTGATTTTTCTATTTATTTGATATGGTCCATAAAATTTTGGAGCCAGTTTCTTCTTCCCATGTTGTTTAAGGGATAACTGGTTGTAAGGTTGAAGTCTCACAAATACCCAGTCTCCTACTTCAAATTCTCTTTCTATTCGGTTTTGGTCAACTTGTTGCTTCATTCAGTTCCTTGCTACTGTTAAGTTTTCTTTGAGTAACTGGAGGATTTTGTCACTTTCATCTAAATGGTCTTTTATTGACGCACCTTTTAAGTGGTTGGTGTCCAACTCCTTCCATGATGGAGGTTCATAACCATAAATATCTTGGAAAGGTGTCATTTTAGCTAATGTGTGATAAGTGGAAGTATACCACCACTCAGCAAGGTGCAACCATTGAAACCATTTATTTTGTTTGTCGGAGATAAAACAACAAATATAGGTTTATAACATTTATTGACAACTTATATTTGACCATTTGATTGAGGGTGGTAAGATGAGCTCATATTGAGAGAAGTTTTGATATATTTGAAAAATTCTCTCCAAAAATCCCCTTTAAATTTGGCATCTCTATTGCTAACGATGACCTTAGGGAACCTATGTAGTTTGTAAATATTTTTACAGAATATTTCAGTCATTTGTTTTGTTGAATACGTTTTCCTTACTCCAATAAAGTGTGCATATTTAGTTAGTCTGTCTACTACTACTAATATTTTATCTTTTCTATTAGATATGGGTAGTCCTTCAATGAAATCCATTGAAATTTCTTCCCATTTTTTGTTGGGAATCTCTAACGAGTGGAGTAACTCAAGGGTTGATACATTTTCATTCTTTTTCATTTGATAGAGATCACATTATGCTACATATTTTTTAATATCTACACTCATCCTTTTCCAAAAAAATGATCCTTTTGCATTATAGTATGTTTTGAAAAATCCTACATGACCTGCAGCTAGGAAATCATGAGATTCTTGAATAAACATGGTTTTAAATCTTGAGTTGGTATTTAAGTAGATTCTCCATTTATACCATAAGACGTCATTTTTCCATTTGGACTTAGGATATTGACTTAAATTGTTGATTATAGAGAAATTCTATGGATTTTTTTCATACTCAGTTCAGATTTCATCCATCCATTCTACAATGGCTATTGATATTGCAAAAAATTGTATTTCTTCATCTTTTCATGATAGGTCATAAACGGCATCATTGTATTTTCCTCTTTTATGTAGAATTTTCATATCAAACATGGCAATTTTCTCTATCCTCTTTTGTTGTTTGGTTGACAATGTTTCTGTTATAACAAGTACTCGAGACTGTTATGATCTGTGCATATCAACAATTTACTTCCTAATAGATATTGGCACCATTCTTTGAATGCATGCATTATGGGAAGAATTTCCTTTTTGTAAGTGGATCGTAAGCATTCTGTTTGATTTAATTTCCTACTCTCAAAAGCTATTAGGTGACCACCTTGCATCAATATTGCTCCAATTCCAAAAATGGGGCGTGATATTGAGATATGAATGAAGGGTAAGTGATATTTTTAATTAAGGGTAGCTTTTTCGACAGATGTTTCAGTTGGGGACACCCATCTCTATAAAAAAAAAAGTAACCTTTGGTCGCAGTTGCTTCTCGTCCAGCCTAATAAGAAGCCTCATTCATGAAATACAATCAATTTTTTCCCTAATGTTTCACACATGATAATGAAGGGTTTGTAGAAGTTAGGTGTTTCTAATACTGAGGTTGTGGACATAATTTTTTTTTAAGTTTTAAAAACATTTTTGTGCTTCCACATACCATTGGAAAGAGTTTTTCTTAAGTAGATTTGTTAGAGGGACGGTTAAATGAGAATAATTCTTGACAAATCTTTGATAGTATCCTGCCAATACTAGAAATCCTTGTAACTCGGATATGTTTTTGGGTTTATGCCATTCTGTGAATTCCCTGATTTTCTTGGGGTCTAATTTGACTCCTTTTTTGGATATGATGTGACCAAGGTACTCTACTTCCTCCTTTCCAAATGCACAATTTTACATTTTGGCATAGAATTGATTTTCCTCCAGAAGAGATAACACTTTTCCCAAATGTTTCATATGCTCCTCCCATGTTTTACTATACACTAAGATATCATCGAAGAAAACTAAGACATGTTTCCGTAAGTATGGGTGAAATAATTGATTCATTTTCACTTAGAAAGTGGTGGGGGAATTAGTTAGCCCAAAATGCATGACCTTCAATTTCATAGTGTCCTTCGTGTGTCTGGAAAGAAGTCTTGGCTGCATCTTTTAGTTTGATTCTAATCTGATAGTACCCAGATCTTAAATCAAGTTTTGAAAAATATCTTTCTCCGTGAAGTTCACCCAACATTTCATCGATAAACGGAATAGGAACTTTTTTTAATTGTTATTTTGTTTATCCCTTAGTAATCTATGCATAATCTGAAAGATCCATCTTTCTTTTGAACTAACACTACTCGAGCTGCATATGGACTTCTGCTTTTTGTGATGTCACCACATTTTAATAGGTCTTGGACTAATCTTTCAATCTTTGTTTTGTGGTGATGAGGGTATATGTATGTCTAACCTTGACTAGGCTTGATCCTCATTTAAATTTAATTATATGTTCAATTCTTCTTTGAGGTGGTAACCCCATGGGAAAGTATTGAAATACGTTCTTATGTTTCTGAATTATATTTTGGACGTGTGATGTTCTAGAGTCATCCTGTTCATATTCTTGAATTTCTATGTTGTGGCATTGGATGAAGTATGTGGTTGTTCCTTTTCGATTCATTTCTTCATTTGTTGTGACGACACAACCTGTGTTTGTGGAGGTTGAAAACCATTTAATTTATAATGTTTCCCTTGCCACTTGAATTGGATGAAATGTTCTTGGTGATTGATTGAGTATGTGCCCAAGGTTTGTAACCATTGGACTCCTAAAACCACATCTACTCCTCCCAGAGGGAAAATGTAAAGTTTTGATTGAAAATTAAAATATTGGATTTGGAATTTCACCTTATGGAATTTTCCATCATATCCAATTTTTTTGTCGTCTGCAACCATTAATTTCATATCTAGAACTGGATATACAAATAATTTGAGTTTCCTTCCAATCTTGATATCGAGGAAATTGTGAGTACTTCCAGTCTCAATTAGTACAATGACATTATCATTTTTAATATGTCCTTTTAATTTGAGAGTTTGTGGTTGGGTAATGCCTGTGATGGCTACAAGCGATATTCTTGGTGTGTCGTCTTCTATGAGTTATGAAGTGTCATTTTGGAAATTTTCCATTTCTTCATTTATTGATTTTGTTGAGTATGATTCATCATCTCTCTTTGCTTCACAAATGTACAATTTTTTTGAGTGATCTTCCATCTAGAATCTATGTCTAAGGTCCCATTTCTCTTCACATTGTTTACAATGTCCTTCTTTTATCCTTTGAGACTCTAAAATTCTTCTTTTATCTTCAAATAGATTGGGTGGTATGTATTTTTCATTTACTGTGGTCTAAGGTACCCTCCTTCTTGAGTAAACCTTGTTGAATCTTGATTGGCCTTCTATTGTTTCTTCTGTGGCTTTTTCCTTGCGTATTTCTGTCGCAGTAACCTTGTGTAATATTAACTCATCTTGGATATGTGATTTGAGACCACCTATGTAAGAATGGAGTAATTGATCATTAGATAGTCCAAATACTCGGGTGGCGAGAGATTCCCATTGATCCGTAAATTCATCTATGTTGCCTTTTGTTGTAATATGGTGAGTTTTGAAAAACAAATACTTTTTTGAGATGCCTTGGAATATTTAAAAAAATCATTTTAGAAATAATTCCAATTATATGACTGAATTATTCATTTCCACCATATATACCAATTGTATGCAGTTCCTTCGAGGTACATCGATGCGTATTTGAACTTTTCTTCATCGGTTGTAATATTTTATATATGGAAATATTCTTCATTTTTGTTAAACCAAGGCACACATTGGTTATCACCTCCATTGTATTTTGATAGTTCAATTTTGGCTTTCGGAGGATAAATTATTAAGGGTTGATGTTGTGATAAAGGTTTGGAATTTGAATTGTAGGGAGGTGGTGCCAGGGTTGGTGGTGGGGGTGTTGTGTTATATGTTCCTGAGTCAAATGTTTCTTTTTGAATGTCTTTTTGGTGCCCTTGGCATTTTATTTCTTTTAAATTCTCATTAAGGTTTTCTTCCCGATGTTGTGTCATCACAACCAGACTTTGTTGCAAATTGTCATTTATTTCTTGTTAAAATTTTCCCAAACCTCGTTGTAGGTTAACCCTGAGTTCTTGAAAAATATCGTCTTTAAGATCTTGTTTCAGATTATACATGACTTTTTGTAATTTGATTCTGACTTCTGTTAAAAAAATTTATTTAAGATTATGAGTCAACTCTTTTTTGAGTGCCTCATTGTTGAGCCTCATTTCTTCTAGTAACTTGTCATGAGTTTTTTGTATTGACCTTTTGAGTGATTTTCTAATGATTTTACACTCATAGTCTATTTTTTCCACTTCAGTTTTTAATTCTGACATCCTTCTGGTGTTTGTGGGTGAGTATTTTTCTATAATTTTGAACTTGTTTGGAATATCCCCTTTTTAGTTATTTGAAAATAATTGTATATAATTTACAATGGGAGGATGTGGGGTGGAGTGCGTGGGAGAGGGGGTTACGCAGGGATAAAGAGAAGGAGGGAGTGTGGGAGTGATGCGTGAGAGAGGGGTGCATGGAGAATTTTGAAGAGTAGGTGCAGGTCATGGATGGGAGAAGTGGAGGGAATTGATAGTGATACGGAGGAGCGACCAACTCTAATACCAATGTGAGAGACACGAAGATTTTGTAAAGAGCAACTTACTCAGAATTCATAAGAAGATTTATATATAATAATAATTGATAATAGATAATGATATTACAAAGATAGAGCCTTCCTATATATATGCCCTTTATGGTTTTATGAAGAGTCATGACTATGATCTTTTACTACATGAATATTTAATTTTACTTTTATTTATTATTTTAATGTCTTTATATTATATTATTTATTTATTGTGACAAGGTGGTTTATTTGGTGTCACTAGGTTAAAAGAATAACAAATCCTAAAAGTGACATTAAAGAAAATAAATAATTATATTTAATTGTAATTGGAGGGAAAATAAAGTAAGGGTTTGATTTGGTCAAAAAGGGGAAACATCAAGAAGGTTCAAAAGGCAGAATAAATAGAGGGGTAACCCTTCACTTTGGCATTATGTTTTATGATCTCTTTTTAATGTGATCCTTTAGACAAGTTTTCATTGGGGGTTGGAAAACTCCATCCATTTCAGTTTAGTTTTGGTGGTGTAGTATCCATCCTAGCTAGACAAAGAGGAGGATTCATTTGGAGTCCTCATTTGAGTTCATTGTGGTGTTTAGTTTCATCTTGCAGAGATTTTGGAGGAAGATCGGCTTGTGCAGGGAATTTGTGACATTTTTCTGGAGGAGGTTGATCGCCAAATATACTGGTTCCAAGAGGGTTTCACAAAATTTGGAAAGGAGACACCTCTATAGCTTGAGAATGGGTTGTCCCGTGAGGCCCCACTAAATGTCCCACAATCATCCTGTGAGGACCTCTATGAATCTAGAGTTGTAGTAGTTCATTGGATCAGGGTTGCAAGGGTTACAATGGTCGTTTACAAAGAAGACAGAGAAGTATCGAGCTCAAAAATCCTTGTACATCAGAGAATTAACATTATTCCAGGTTTCTTATTGTTTTTGTAGTAGATTTTGTAGTTTCTTGGCAACCATTAGATTTGTGTGCTTATGAGTATTATGTGGTTTTTATTACAACCATTAGATATGATTGTATTGTTGATAGTTTTGGGAGTTTCCATCAATAATAAGATGCAACGGTTATTTCCTTTATTTCTTATGTAATGGATGCATGCAATGTGTTTGGAAATATTTTTATTTGAGAAAATTGTTTGAAAGAAGTTAACAACACCATTAATATAAGTATTTGGCCCTTTTACATAAGAAGAAATAACAATTTGGGATAGAAAAACCAATATATTCCCACCTATCCTATTTGGGGACATTAAAGTGGTATCAAAGTTGGTGGTTATGCCATCATGTGGCTACATTGATTCCTAGGAGAAAGGGGCATGGAGGAAAGACCTATCAAGAATCACCGGAAAGAGAAACAAGTGAAAATCAAACAGAATCAGAGCTAAAGGGAACCTTGCGAGACAGCCCTGAAGGGACTATGCTCCAAATATTAAAAGATCTTATCAAGGGACATAACGAGGCATCCTAAAGATAGGAAGTGACAACAAAGTTCCAACAACAAACCTTAGAAGTGATTGCACAACTAATGGGACAACATGGGAATATAAATGGTACAGATCAAGGTGGACCCAGTGGATCCCATTGGGGTGATAGGATACACACAGAAAGTAGAAATAACCATAACCTAGCCGAGAGAAGGATCCTAAGGATTCCTAGGACCTTACTACCACAATTATTGACAGGGAATCCTATAGGAGCACAATAGAAATCTAATCATAGGATTGATATTAACACCTCATATAGAGAGTATGATACGATAGATAAAATATATGTGATAAATTTTCCTATAATGACTTCTGCAACCTAGAATGCTAGAATAATCCTTCAACACGTAGAGTCTAGGTTAAGACAAGGCATAAACAAAGACGAAGCATAAATAAATACAAGTCGACAGACAACTTTCAAGCCGACAACATTCGTGTGCACCCGCTAAGCGCGGGGATTTTGTACTCTCGGATGTTTTAAGAAGTCGGAGAGGAAATTTTGTTTCCATCTTTTATTCTCGTTAAAGTGTAACCTTTGGTTACGGGCAAGAGGGGGTTTATGAAAATTATTTTGGGGTGGTTCAAACATTTTTATTGGTAAGGGTTGAAGTATTAATGAGGATATGAGACAGAACAGCGGGGAACCATCGCATGCTGTAGAACATATGCCATTGCAGATAAGCCTAAGGGAGTGACCATTGCCACACTCTCAGGAATCCCTAAATATTACACTTTCAGGGTTAGAGGTATTTTGTAGGGGCAAAGGGTTACAACATTGGTTGATGGTGGAGCCACCCACAATTTCATTTCATTGATGTTGCACTTCTCAGCATGAGACAAATCCTTGCGAATGATTTTGACAGAATCAATGTGGTAGTAGTAGATGTGTACAACATGACATGTACTCAGAGGACCAAGGGATTGGAAGTAACAATGGGAAACTATGTTACAGGTATGAACTAACTGAGAGGGGGGGGGTGAATCAGTTAGTGTAGATTATTAACTATTTCTCTTCTTTTTAACTTTGAATCATTAATCTTAGTGGCAGTGAGTCTTTACTGTGAAATTCATACTTATAAACATAAAGCAGATAACATAAAGAATAGCAATCACACACAGCATTCACTCACAAGTATGAGACACGGATTTTTCAAGAGGAAACCCAACCAGGGAAAAAACCTCATCTTCGTAAGATGTTAAGCAAGCTCCAACTGCGTTACATCTCATCTTTTATGAGCACCAACTCATAGAGGCTACACCCTCTGATTTCCAGCACCAACTGGCTGAGAGCACCAACTCCCACACAATCCTAGCACCCACTGGGTGGAAGCACTGACTTCCTTTTTACTTCAGCACCAACTGAGTGAAGGCACCAACCTTCAGATTCTACAAGCACCCACTTGCAGAGAAAGAGACATTCGTCTCCCTAGCACCACCCTACCACCCTTATTTGCCAAAATAAATATTGCTCAAATCAACTTGTTCATTCTGATATAGCTTGCTTACCCTTTTTGTTGATCTACTCTGCATTCTTCACTGTCTCTGATCTGCTGCTCTGCTTCACTGTCCTCTGCAGCCCATTCTCAGCTTCTTCTCCTGTCATGCAGTTTCTCCTCTCCCTTTTCTCACCTGCAGAGCTCTCTCTTCTTCTCACTTCAGCAACACCTCCATCTTGGTTCCAGTGCATTATATTGTTATTCCACATGCAGAGGTTTTCCTTGATTTTCTCAACTTCAACTCCAGTTTCCCTTTCTTTCATTCTTTCTTCTGCTTTTCGCATGCTAGCATTCTCCCTGATTTTCTGAACTGGCTCTTTGCATGCCTCCTCTACGCATGCCACATCATGCAACACTGTGTTCTTCCTGTCTTAACTGTCAGTCTAAATTTAGATTGAAAGTCCTTCCACCGTCCAGAGTGATTAGAGACACCCAACTAGCAAAATCTTCCAGACTTGTCAAAGCAGATGAAGGACCCCCGCCAAACTCTGGATTTAGCAATGTTAAGCTCCTTTGATTGTGCATTATAGCCATTTGATGCTGGCCACACCAATTGCGTTGTGAATGGCTTTATTCATGTGTTTCTTAAAGAGAACGGTTGGTAACTGCTGCTGCTAGTCATGGCCATGGCTAAGGCGTGCGTTTTGATCAACAAAGATCCAACACTGTTTCAGCATAGTTTCCAGCACTGTGTTTCAGCCCAACGTTGTGTTTCAACATATGTGTTTCAGCTTCTATGTTCCAGCATCTGTGATTCATCTTCTATGTTCCAGCTTTGTTTCAGCACTGTGTTTCAGCTTCTGTGTTCCAGCATTTCTTGTGCGTGCTTTATAACCAACCGATTGTCATTTGTGTTTCAGCTTCTGTGTTCCAGCATTTGTGTTTCATCATTTGTGTTTCAGCTTCTGTGTTCCAGCTTTGTTTCATCACTATGTTTCAGCTTCTGTGTTCCAACATCTCTTGTGCATGCTCTATAACCAACCGATTGCCATTTGTGTTTCAGCTTCTGTGTTCCAGCATTTGTGTTTCAGCATTTTTGTTTCAGCTTCTGTGTTCCAGCATCTGTGATTCAGCTTCTGTGTTCTAGCTTTGTTTCATCACTGTGTTTCAGCTTCTGTGTTCTAGCATCTCTTGTGCGTGCTCTCTAACCAACCGATTGCCATCAATGACAACCTTGACCATCTGCGTCATCTCTGCTATAGCCATATTTCCAACAATCTCCCCCTTTGGCATTGATGGCAATATGTCTTTCATTGCTCCCCCTTTGACATCAAGGGAAAAGGGTTAAACTATTCTCCTCAAGCTCCCCCTGATTTTGTGCACTCAACGGTAATACCTTGGAAAGGTATCAACTCTGATCTCTATGTATTGTCGCTTGCTGCCATTTTATCATGTTCAGTAACCAGGTTTCTTGTGAAAAAGATCCTTTGGAACTGCGCTTCTTTAATCAATCATCTATGCTCTGTCTTGTGCACATCTTCTCCTACCTATTACTACCTGAGTTACGGTCGATCAATCGTGACTTCATCTTTCAATCCTGTGTAGAATATATGGAGAGATGCCAACTCCCCTTGTCTAGAAAAGTTGTGCATGCCTTGTCAATGACCCACCGCTCTGTCTTTATGCTCAAACAAAAGACTCTTTGTATCTGCAATCTTCTTCATTCTGCTATACATCTTCAGGTTTGTGCATGTCAAAGATGTTTAGGGCTATGCTCCCCCTATCAAG
>ML799040.1:76590-90003 GCA_009831015.1 Picea engelmannii | reverse complement strand
CTGAGAGGGGGGGGGTGAATCAGTTAGTGTAGATTATTAACTATTTCTCTTCTTTTTAACTTTGAATCATTAATCTTAGTGGCAGTGAGTCTTTACTGTGAAATTCAGACTTATAAACATAAAGCAGATAACATAAAGAATAGCAATCACACACAGCATTCACTCACAAGTATGAGACACAGATTTTTTAAGAGGAAACCCAACCAGGGAAAAAACCTCATCTTCTTAAGATGTTAAGCAAGCTCCAACTGCGTTACATATCATCTTTTATGAGCACCAACTCATAGAGGCTACACCCTCTGATTGCCAACACCAACTGGCTGAGAGCACCAACTCCCACAGAATCCCAACACCCACTGGGTGGAAGCACCGACTTCCTTTTTACTTCAGCACCAACTGAGTGAAGGCACCAACCTTCATATTCTACAAGCACCCACTTGCAGAGAAAGAGACATTTGTCTCCCTAGCACCACCCTACCACCCTTATTTGCCAAAATAAATATTGCTCAAATCAACTTGTTCATTCTGATATAGCTTGCTTACCCTTTCTGCTGATCTACTCTGCATTCTTCACTGTCTCTGATCTGCTGCTCTGCTTCACTGTCCTCTGCAACCCATTCTCAGCTTCTTCTCCTGTCACGCAGATTCTCCTCTCCCTTTTCTCACCTGCAGAGCTCTCTCTTCTTCTCACTTCAGCAACACCTCCATCTTGGTTCCAACACATTATATTGTTATTCCACATGCAGAGGTTTTCCTTTCTTTTCTCAACTTCAACTACAATTTCCCTTTCTTTCATTCTTTCTTCTGCTTTTCGCATGCCAACATTCTCCCTAATTTTCTGAATTGGCTCTTTGCATGCCTCCTCTACGCATGCCACATCATGCAACACTGTGTTCTTCCTGTCTTAACTGTCAGTCTAAATTTAGATTGAAAGTCCTTCCACTGTCCAGAGTGATTAGAGACACCCAACTGGAAAAATCTTCCAGACTTGTCAAAGCAGATGAAGGACCCCCACCAAACTCTGGATTTAGCAATGTTAAGCTCCGTTTATTGTGCATTATAGCCATTTGATGTTGGCCACACCAATTGCATTGTGAATGGCTTTATTCATGTGTTTCTTAAAGATAACGGTTGGTAACTGCTGCTGCTAGTCATGGTCGTGGCTAAGGCGTGCATTTTGATCAGCAAAGATCCAACGTTGTTTTAGCATAGTTTCCAACACTGTGTTTCATCCCAGCGCTGTGTTTCAGCATATGTGTTTCAGCTTCTGTGTTCTAGCATCTGTGATTCAGCTTCTATGTTCCAGCTTTGTTTTAGCACTGTGTTTCAGCTTCTGTGTTCCATCATTTCTTATGCATGCTTTATAACCAACCGATTGTCATTTTTGTTTCAGCTTCTGTGTTCCAGCATTTTTTTTTCAGCATTTGTGTTTCAGCTTCTGTGTTCCAGCTTTGTTTCAGCACTGTGTTTCAGCTTCTGTGTTCCATCATCTCTTATGCATGCTCTATAACCAACTGATTGCCATTTGTGTTTCAGCTTCTGTGTTCCAACATTTGTGTTTCAGCATTTGTGTTTCAGCTTCTATGTTCCAACATCTATGATTCAGCTTCTGTGTTCCAGCTTTGTTTCAGCACTGTGTTTCAGCTTCTATGTTCTAGCATCTCTTGTGCGTGCTCTCTAACCAACCGATTGCCATCAATGACAACCTTGACCATCTGCGTCATCTCTGCTATAGTCATATTTCCAACAAACTATACATTGATCGATGAATTTTGTGTTGTGGATATAGCATATACTCATGTGGTGTTAGGAGTTCAGTGGTTGTACTCATAAGGATGGAGTTCTAGGACAAGGGTGGATAGTGAGTCATCCTAAGAGGTATGTCGATAGGTTCCCCCAAGATTGTGTCTAACGAGCACATGGAGACCCTTTTTAGACATGGTTACATGGCCTATGCAACAGAGTGTTGATCACCATGGAAAATCCATCACAAGATCAGAAACATTACCCTGTACATATTAAAGCATTAGTAGGAAAGAATGAAATAGTGTTCAATCCATTGCGAGCAGGTAAACCACCTCACAGACAATTTGAGCATGTCATTGATATAGAAGAGGGGTCGAAGCCGATGATAAGCACCCCTTACAGGCATCTGAAGAGGTTCAAGGATGAAATAGAGAAGGCCATAAAAGAATTGTTAGAGATGGGAAATATCAGGCCTAACTCTAGTCATTGTGCTTCGTTAATTGTGCTAGTGAAGAAAAAATATGGCACTATGGGGATGTGCATAGACTACAGGGAATTAAAAAAGAATACCATCAAAAACCAATACCCAATGCTCAATATTGATGAGTTGACTGAAAATTTTCATGGGGTGGTGTACTTTTCAAAGGTTGATCTGCGATCACAATACCACCATATTGGAGTCTGAGAGGAGGATATCCATAATCATTGAGGTGTCACTATGGGAGCTATGAGTTTGTATTCATGCCTTTCTAGATGAGTAAATCACCAGTTAACTTTCAGTCCTGCATGAACCATTTGTTCAATCCTTTACCTTTTAGTTTCAGTGGTGCAATATCCACCCTAACTAGACAAAGATGATGACTCATCTAGAGTCCTCATTTGAGTTCATTTCATATTGGAGATATTTTCAAGGCATATCGAATTGCGTAGGGGGGTTGTGGCATTTTTCTAGAGGAGGCCGGTCATCAGATCTACCGGTGCCAAGAGGGATTTACGCAACTGGGAAAGGAGACACCCCTGTCGGTCAAGCACCGGTTGTAGTGTGAGGCCTCGCTAGATGTCCTACAGTCATCCTGTGAGGGCCTCTGTGAATATGGGGTTGTATTACTTCGCTAGATTCTGGTTACGAGGGTTAAAGTGATCGTTTGTAGAGTAGATAGAGATGGATTAGGCTCAGAAAGTGTTTGACATCAGAGAATTGGCATCATTCCAGGTTTCTTATTGTTTCTATAGTAGACTTTGCAGTTGCTTGGTAACCATTAGATTTGTGTGCTTAGTATTATTCTACAGTTTTTATTAGAACCATTAGATATGATTATATTAATGTGATTTCTATGATCCAGATGGAGATTGGTGGCCACCTATTCCAACTAGCTCCTTGTGTCCATTTTTGTTCAACACATCTTTATGTACTACTTTATAATTGTGAGTTCTACACTTCTAGATCTATCTAAAGCCTCACACATTCTCCAGGTGGATATGGGTGGCCTCTCACCTAATCCAACTAGCCTATTTTGTATGTTTTCATATCAAAACATCTTGTTGTACTTTCAGGGTTGTTTTGAGGCCCTAAACATTGTTTTTTTTACTCGCCATAGTCAAATTATACATGGAGTCAAATTCTAACATCACAATTTGTAGTTCTCTGAAATACTTTTCCAACATGCTATCACGTGCCCAAAACATAGGTCGTATGCAAAAGTTATGACCCTAGGAAGTTGAGGGACCAAATTACACCAACTTTCCTGTAGGGCCCACATGACTTTTGGCATTTCACCTTCTAGGGTTAGGTTTTTGGATGTCTAGGGTTTTTGGATTCATGAATAATATGAAAAGGGCCTATGGAGCCTCATTGTGGTCCATTCTACTCATACTCAGAGACAGTTACCACCATTCGATCAAGTTTCATTTCTGCAGTTTTACAGTTTCATCCTATTTCATTATTTCATAGAAGATATTGTTTATTGAATATTTGTGTTATTCTTCCTATATCTGTGTTTATGGTATTCAGTCTATAATCAGTTCGTTCCACACCTAAATCTCGATCAGTGGTATCAGAGAAGTCTGATCTACATTTATTTTTCTTCATGCATGTCCCCGACAAGGTCTGGGCACAAGAAGTTGGGACACAAACCAATCAAGCCATTACCAAATCGGTCGCGCCGAACCCGAAAAAAACCCATCGAAGATGAAAATAAATATGATAGAGCAGGATATCCTATTAAAATGTTACTCAAGGAATCCCCCACGTGACAAAGGAACGAAATGATGGACAACTTTTCGCAGATTCTTTGACGGCTTCTCACAGGAGAAGCATCTTCATCAGGCAACCATGCAATCCCCTTCAAGGTATAGGTAAAGATTGATATTCCATGATCTTCAAGATGACAAGGAATAAACAAAGATGAAACATAAATAAATACAGGTTGACCGACAACATTCGTGTGCACCTGTTGAGCACGGAGATTTTGGACTCTCACGGGTTTTAAGAAGTCGATGAGGAAATTTTGTCTCCATCTTTTATTCTGATTAAAATGCAATCTTTGATTACGGGCATGAGCGGGTTTATGACAATTATTTTGGGGTGTTTCAAACATTTTTATTGATTTTAATGGAAGTATTAGCTTTAGTCATGGCATTGTGGAGTTTAGGAAAGTTGTTTGTATTTTTATTTTTGAGAGGTTTTAAAGAAATGTGACCCATTAAAAATTGGAGTTTGTGGATTTTTTTAATCATTTTAACAATAAATACGATATTCTTATGTTTATAATGGAGATGAAAGACGAAAACAACAAGCTATTTTTTAAATATTTTTCTATTCGTTTTGTAGATAAATAAACATTTTTTCCCTATTTTAACTTCAATGTTTTAGCAAACTTACAATGTTTCCACAAAATACGTCTAAAGAGTTTAGCCTATATTTTAAAGAGATTATACTTTGAGGTTTTCTTTGACCTCATATTGAAATTGTTTCTTTCTCTCTTTTTTCATTTCCATTGTCTAGCTATGATGTCTCATTGTGAAGTGGGCATGTTGTCCATGTACCATATTTATTTTTTGGTATGGTAGAATTTGAAACCGACTCTCTACAGCCAAAGCATTGACTATTAAAGGGCTCAAGGATTCACTCACTATATTTATTTAAAGGCTCCACAACAGTGGCCCATAGGTTGTTGATTTCATCTTGTCTTGGTTCCTATTGAAAATTTTCTACATCCCGCAAGCGAGTGAATGGTCAATGAATATGGAAACCTTTTGTATGAGGGCCTTGTGAGAAAGATTGTAGCAAGTGATTATCACTAGATGTAAAGAAATGAGGCACATGGTAATATCGAATCGTATGTCTCATTTGGAAGAGCTCTGCTAATCTCTGACAAAGGAATTGACTCCTCGCAGCAATCAATAGCCATACAAGATAGAGAGGTATGTGCTTTGAGACCTCCATAAATGATTTCATCAATCTGCTTCCTTATACATTTAAAACAAAACAGATGCCCATTTCTACACTGTACCATATTTTCAACCTGAGATTCCCAATAACAACAACCACATTCGATAGAAGTTGCCCCTACTCCATCCATTTCAACTGCTTCTGTCTCACTTAGGCTTACCATATGAGAGATTTCTGCTCCTAAATTCTTTGCAGTGGCAATTTTTCCACCAGTTATTTCATCAAAGTCACCTGCTCCACTAATTATCACCTTGCCCTTCTCCTTTTGGGAATTATTAAGCTGCCACTATAAAGAAGATCTTTTTTCTTCTCTGATCTTTTAACACCTACTCTCGTAACTCCTGAAGCTCCATCATTTGATGAATCCAAAGCAACTAACTTTTCATCATTATAATTATGGGTATAGTCTGAAGAAGACGTTGAACCTACGGCCATGTTTCCCAAAATGGGTAACGAATTCTTGTATAAATGGCTTGAATTTCCACTTGCCGCCCTTAGAGATTATTACAATCAAGAATGCGAGAATAATCCTTCAACACATAGAGTCTAAGTTAAGACAAGGCATAAACAAAGATGAAGCATAAATAAATACAAGTCGACAGACAACTTTCAAGCCGACAACATTCGTGCGCACCAGCTAAGCGCGGATATTTTGTACTCTCGGGTGTTTTAAGAAGCCAATGAGGAAGTTTTGTTTCCGTCTTTTATTCTCGTTAAAGTGTAACCTTTGGTTACGGGCAAGAGGGGGTTTATGAAAATTATTTTGGGGTGGTTGAAACATTTTTATTGGTTAGGGTTGAAGTATTAATGAGGGTATGAAACAAAACAGTGTAGAGACATCGCATGCTGCAGAACATATGCCATTGTAGGATAAGCCCAAGGGAGTGACCATTGCCACACTCTCATGAATCCCTAAATATTACACCTTTAGGGTTAGAGGTATTTTGTATAATCCCAAGGGAGTGACCATTACCACACTCTCACGAATCTCTAAATATTACACCTTTAGGGTTAGAGGTATTTTTTAGGGGTAGAGGGTTACAACATTGGTTTATGGTGGAGCCACCCACAATTTCATTTCATTGATGTTGCACTTGTCACCATGAGACAAATCCTTGTTGAGGATTTTGACAGAATTAATGTGGTAGTAGTAGATGTGTACAACATGACGTGTACTCAAAGGACCAAGGGATTGGAAGTAACAATGGGAAACTATACATTGATCGATGAATTTTTTGTTGTGGATATAGAATATACTCATGTGGTGTTAGGAGTTCAGTGGTTGTACTCATGAGGACAGAGTTCTAGGACAAGGTTGGATAGTGAGTCATCCTAAGAGGTATGTCGATAGGTTCCCCCAAGATTGTGTCTAACGAGCACATGGAGACCCTTTTTAGACATGGTTACATGGCCTATGCAATAGAGTGTCAATGGTTTCGATGCTCCCTACCTCACAACCCGCAGGTCGGAAGGTCGGCGTGCACACAAGATATTTCCTTCCTCACGGCCCAAAGAACTCTAACACTCTTCTATTTCCCTATCGGGAAATCTGCACCCACAACAATCCTCGTGGGATCCCCTCTTTTCACTTAGGAGATCGGATTTCGTGACTTCGCAATGTCAGTGGTCGAGCACTTGCTTCTCAAAACCCCGATATCCGACGACCAATCAACGCTGACCTTTTCCTATCCGGGTTTTCCCTCTATTGCAATTTCGGCACTCATGATGCCGAGTAACTTGTATCCCCGTCTCTCGATTCCTGATATGCCGAAACTCCAATATACTCATGGGTTTGACTTTTCAATGGTCTCGTCACCTCTGTCAGGATTTCAAACTTCGCGAGATCGTGAATCCTAATGCATAAGTTTCAGGATTTCTCGCCACAAAAATCCGATAACTCGTGCTAGTTGTCCACCACTCTGACCCTTATGTCCCCACACTATTCTATCAGCCATTGGGATATCGCATATTGTGATTTCACAGTTCCTGTTGCAATGTTTTCGGGATTTCAATCCACGAAAAATAGATATGAGATTCATGAGTAGATTCGGAGGCCCCTATGGCTCGGATCTATGGTTCTACCCCTCCTAAGATTTGAACCTTCAACACTTCTACTGTAACCTTCCTGCTCCTTCCTGAGATCTGACGGCCCATGAAATTTCATGAACTCTCCTCAAAGAATTCCGATCACCCATTCCTCCTTGGTGATTCCTGCGAATGACCAAGCGTTCCTCCACGGAACTCGTGCACCTGCGGCGTAAACTTACGATGCTTCTTACATACTTCCAAGCATGACTTCCCTGTGTTTCCCTTTAATGATTTCAAAGGCTATGTCCTTTCTGAGATTTCTTATAGTCCTGAGTCTTAGAAAAGACTCTTGCATGCACTCCTTGTGGTGACCTTCAAACCCTCTGAAGTGTTTGAATCCCTTGACTCTGCAAGCACCTGTAGCAGCAATCTCGCGATGCTTCACTCAGGTCCACCACCATGAGACTTCTCTTGGCCTGTGCGCTCCTTGCATGATTCCTATGCCTGTCTGCACTTCTGGATGAAGGAGAGAAAAAGTTATCTCTATATGAACCCTTCTGTCAATGCACTCCTTGGGACAATTTGACTGCACTCCTTGCAGGAATCTTAGCTCAGACAGAGAAACAATTGAAACTCATTCCCTCTTCCTTTCATACTTCAAACTTAAACATAAATCATATACACAACATACAAAGAAAATGTACAACAGGAAGCAAACATTTATGAGCATATCATTCAACATCAATACACAAAGAACAAACACAAAACCATGAATTTGAATCAACCTCTTTCTATTTATCTAAATATCTGTACATGGGTGTTCCTACATAGCTCTCTGCTTCTCTTCTATGCTTCGATGCTTTATAATAATGTTACAATACACAATGAGGGTGTCTATATCCTATTTCCCTCTTGCGCTCTCAAACTGTCTAATCTAGAATTAAATTCTATCTACCTGCATTAACTACTTTAAATGCCTTCTACCTAATAATGACGAGAGAAATCGCTCAAGGTCCGTTTACATTATACAAGTGAGCCTCTTCTTAATGGCTTCAATTAAGGTTGCGCAACAACTTCAAGGTGATTTTCAAAATTTTTGTGGGCGCTTGTCCAGCTGTCCTTCGCTTCCATGTTCGCTCACTTGATGTTGATGATGCTCCTACATCAATTGATCACCATGGAAAATCCATCACAAGATCGGAAACATTACCCTGCACATATCCAAGCATTACTAGGAAAGAATGAAAGAGTGTTCAATCCATTGCGAGTAGGTAAACCACCTCACAGACGATTTGAGCATGTCATTGAGATAGAAGAGGGGTCGAAGCCCATGATAAGCACCCCTTATAGGCATCTGAAGAGGTTCAAGGATGAAATAGAGAAGGCCATAAAAGAATTGTTAGAGATGGTAAATATCAGGCCTAGCTCTAGTCATTCCACTTTGTTAATTGTGCTAGTGAAGAAAAAATATGGCACTATGGGGATGTGGATAGACTACAGGGAACTAAAAAGGAATATCATAAAAAACCAATACCCAATGCTCAATATTGATGAGTTGACTGAAAATTTTCATGGGGTGGTGTACTTTTCAAAGGTTGATCTGTGATCACAATACCACCATATTGGAGTCAGAGAGGAGGATATCCATAATCATTGAGGTGTCACTATGGGAACTATGAGTTTGTATTCACGCCTTTCTAGATGAGTAACTCACCAGCTACCTTTCAGTCCTACATGAACCATTTCCTCAATCCTCTACCTTTTAGTTCCGGTGGTGCAATATCCATCGTAACTAGACAAAGATGATGCTCATCTAGAGTCCTCATTTGAGTTCGTTGTGGTGTTTGGTTTCATACTGGAGAGATATTGGAGGCATATCAAATTGCGTAGGGGGTTTGTGGAATTTTTTTAGAGGAGTTCGGTCATTAGATCTACCAATTCCAAGAGGGATTTATGCAACTAGGAAAGGAGACACCCCTGCAGGTCGAGCACCGGTTGTAGTGTGAGGCCTCGCTAGATGTTCTGCAGTCATCCCACGAGGGCCTCTGTGAATATGGGGTTGTATTACTTCGCTAGATTTGGATTATGAGGGTTAAAGTGATCATTTGTAGAGTAGATAGAGAAGGATTAGGCTCAGAAAGCCTTGGACATTAGAGAATTGGAATCACTCCAGATTTCTTATTGTTTCTCTAGTAGATTTTGCAGTTGCTTGGTAATGATTAAATTTGTGTGCTTAGTATTATTCTGCGGATGTTATTACAACCATTAGATATGATTATATTGCTGAGATTTTTGTGATCCAGATGGAGATTGGTGGCCACCTATTCTAACTAGCTCCTCGTGTCAATTTTTTGTTCATCACATCTTTTTGTACTATTTTATAATTGTGAGTTATACACTTTTGGAGCTATCTAAAGCCTCACACATTCTCCAGGTGGATATGGGTGGACTCTCACCTAATCCAACTAGCCTATTTTGTATGTTTTCATATCAAAACATCTTGTTGTACTTTCAGGGTTGTTTTGAGGCCCTAGACATTGTTTTCTTTACTTGCCACAGTCAAAATGAGGATGGAGTCAAATTATGACATCACAATTTGTATTTCTCTGAAAGACCTTTCCAACATGCTATCACATGCCTAAAACATAGGTTGTATGCAAAATTTATGACCCTAGGAAGTTGACGGGCCAAATTACACCAACTTACCTATAGGGCCCACATGACTTTTGACATTTCAGCTTCTAGGGTTAGGTTTTTGGATGTCTAGGGTTTTTGGATTCATGAATAATATGAAAAGGGCCTATGGAGACTCATTGTGATCCATTCTACTCAGACTCAGAGATAACTACCACCATTCGATCAAGTTTCAGTTCTGCAGTTTTACAGTTTCATCCTATTTCATTATTTCATAGAAGATATTGTTTACTGAATATTTGTGTTATTCTTCCTATCCCTGTGTTTATGGTATTCAGTCTATAATAAGTTCGTTCCACACTTAAATATGGATCAGTGGTATCAGAGCAGTCTGGTCTACATTTATTTTTCTTCATGCATGTCCCCGACAAGGTCTGGGTACAAGAAGTTGGGACACAAACCAATCAAGCCATTACCAGTTTGGTTGCGCTGAACCCGAAAAAAACCCATCGGAGATGAAAATAAATATGATAGAGTAGGATATACTATTAAAATGTTACTCGAGGAATCCCTCGCATGAAAAAGGAACAAAATGATGGACAACTTTGCGCAGATCCTTCGATGGCTTCGTACGGGAGAAGCATCTTCACCAAGCAGCCATGCAATCCCCTTCAAGGTATAGGTAAAGTTTGATATTACATAATATTCAAGATGACAAGGAATAAACAAAGATGAAACATAAATAAATACAGGTCGACCAACAACATTCGTGTGCACCCACTGAGCATGGAGATTTTGGACTCTCGAGGGTTTTAAGAAGTCGGTGAGGAAATTTTGTCTTCGTCTTTTATTCCGATTAAAATGCAATCTTTGATTATGGGCATGAGCGGGTTTATGGCAATTATTTTGGGGTGTTTCAAACATTTTTATTGATTTCAGTTGAAGTATTAGCTTTAGTCATGGCATTATGGAGTTTAGGAAAGTTGTTTGTATTTTTATTTTTGAGAGGTTTTAAAGAAATGTGAGCCATTAAGAATTGGAGTTTGTTGATTTTTTTAATCATTTTAACAATAAATATGATATTCTTATCTTTATAATGAAGATGAAAGACGAAAACAACAAGCTATTTTTAAATATTTTTCTATTTGTTTTGTAGATAAATAAACATTTTTTCCCTATTTTAACTTCAATGTTTTAGCAAACTTACAATGTTTCCATAAAATACGTCTAAAGAGTTTAGCCTAAATTTTAAAGAGATTATACTTTGAGGTTTTCTTTGACCTCATATTGAAATTGTTTCTCTCTCTTTTTTCATGTCCATTGTCTAGCTATGACGTCTCATTGTGCAGTGGGCATGTTTTCCATGTACCATAGCTATTTTTTGGTATGGTAGAATTTGAAACCGACTCTCTACAACCAAAGCATTGACTACTGAAGGGCTCAAGGATTCATTCACTATATTTCTTTAAAGGTTCCACCACAGTGGCCCATAGGTTGTTGACCTCATCTTGCGTTGGTTCCTACTGAAGATTTTCTACAACCTGGAAGCGAGTGAATGGTCAAAGAAGATGGAAACCTTTTGTATGAGGGCCTTGTGAGAAATCTTGCAGGAAGTGATTATCACTAGATGTAAAGAAATGTGGCACATGGTAATATCAATTCATATGTCTCATCGTATTTCGTCACTGAGAGAATGTGAGCCATTAAATATTCAAGCCAAGGAAAACAAATTCAGAAATCAAAAGAGGATACCATGATGATACCTAGAAATTCACTTTGTCTTGACTCAATACCAACGATATGATGTGTTTTGTTGATGTTCATCCATTGGAATGGTCTGCATCCTTTCATTCTACTTATGAGTTATGATATCATGTAATGTCCCCTTCCAATTGACATAGGTTGGCTCAATAGCCTAGACGACTCTCATAGGCTATAGTCAATAACAAAAAAGGGAGTCAAGGAGTGGGCGAGACACAAAGATTTTGTAATGAACAACTTACTTAGAATCCATAACAAGATTTATATATAATAATAATTGATAATAGATGATGATATTAAAAAGATAGGGCCTACCTATATATATGCCCTTTATGGTTTTATCAAGAGTCATGACTTTTACTCATGACCTTTTATTACATGCATGTTTAATTTTACTTTTATTTATCATTTTAATGTATTTATATTATATTATTTATTTATTGTGACATTGCCCTTCCCTTAAATTTTTCTTTTTCCTCAAGGAAATGATAAAGAAGGATGTAACTTGAGAAATTTCTCTGACTCCCATGCAACATCTTCTTTCGGTAGATTTTTCCATTTAATCAAATATTCCTTGATTACTCGATAACGTAATCTCTTTTCCCGGGTGGTGATAATGGATTTTGGATCTAAAATGATTCTTCCTTCCTCATCCAACATAGGAAGTATAGTTTGTGCCTTTTTTTGTTGTCCCAAGACTCTCTTTAGGCATGATACATGAAAGACGGTCTCGATACAACTTTTATCTAGTAAATCCAACTAGTAGGCTACGTGACTGATTTTTCAATTTATTTGATATGGTTCATCAAATTTTGGAGTCAATTTCTTCTTCCCATGTTGTTTAAGGGATAACTAGTTGTAAGGTTGAAGTCTCACAAATACCCCGTCTTCTACTTCGAACTCTCTTTCTGTTCGGTTTTGGTCAACTTGTTGCTTCATTTGATTCCTTGCTACTGTTAAGTTTTCTTTGTGTAACTGAAGGATTTTCTCACTTTCATCTATATGGTATTTTATTGACGCAACTTTTAAGTGGTTGGTGTCCAACTCCTTCCATGATGGAGGTTTGTAACCATAAAGATCTTGGAAAGGTGTCATTTTAGATAATGTGTGATAAGTGGAAGTATACCACCACTCAACAAGGTGCAACCATTGAAACCATTTATTTTGTTTGTCGGAGATAAAACAATGAAGATAGGTTTCTAACATTTATTGATGAATTATATTAGACCATTTGTTTGAGGGTGGTAAGATGAGCTCATATTGAGAGAGGTTTTGATATATTTGAAAAATTCTCTCCAAAAATTCCCTTTAAATTTGACATCTCTATTGCTAATGATGACCTTAGGGAACCTATGTAGTTTGTAAATATTTTTACAAAATATTTCAATCATTTGTTTTGTTGAATATGTTTCCCTTACTCCAATAAAGTGTGCATATTTAGTTAGTATGTCTACTACTACTAATATTTTATCTTTTCTATCAGATATGGGTAGTCCTTCAATGAAATTCATTGAAATTTCTTCGCATTTTTGGTTGGGAATGTCTAACGGGTGGAGTAACCCAGGGGTTGATACATTTTCATTATTTTTCATTTGACAGAGATCACATTCTGCTACATATTTTCAAATATCTGCACTCATCCCTTTCCAAAAAAATGATCCTTGTGCATTATAGTATGTTTTGAAAAATCCTACATGACCTGCAGCTAAGAAATCATGAGATTCTTGAAGAAACCTGGTTTTAAATCTTGAGTTGGTATTTAAGTAGATTCTCCATTTATACCATAAGACATC
>ML799040.1:32048-71954 GCA_009831015.1 Picea engelmannii | reverse complement strand
TTCCCACCAATGTTTGACATGGGGGAGAGCCTTAAGGAGTGCGAAGGTGATCTTTTCCTTGTCTGAAAAATTATGAACAGAGAAATAACCTTCTAGCAGATTTAACCATTTATCTAGGGCATCTGCATCTATTTGACCTTAAATACGGGAATATCAAAATTAACCTGTACCTTGAAAGGCGAGGTGCCTCCAAATTGGTCGCTTGATGAAGATGTGCCTGATGCTATCGGTAGGTATTGGAGGATGTGGGAAAAATTCTCCATCATTTCGTCCCTCTGTCGCGTGAGAGCTTGCTCAAGCAACAGACTGATAGGATCATCTGCTCCATCGTTTTTCTTTTCTTCTTCCATTGAGGGTTTCTTGGGTGTACGAGAGCGATTGTCCTCAAGAGAGACAAGCTCGAGACCCAAGTTTCTATACTTGGACCTCATCGGGGACATGCACTAAAAAACGATCAAGAGCAGCCTGCTCTAATACCACTGATCCGGATTATTTTCGGCATGAAATGAGAGTGGAGATATAATAAAGAAATGCACAGAGATATCGTATATATCCAGTAATATAACAGAAATATATCAGAGATGCAACCATAAACACAGAGATACAGTAATACACAATTTCTATTAATGAAAGAAATGTACAGAGACTGTAAAAATACAGAGTGAAAGACTCGCTAGAATGGTGGCAGCTTATCTCTGAGAAGAGATGTGATGGCTACTCGCATTCAGAAGAAGATGGTTACAATGAGGCTCTGGAGGCATTTTTACAATAATTGGGAATGTCAAAAGTCCTAGACATCCAAAAACCTAACCCTAGGAGATGGAGCGCCAAAAGTCATGTGGGCCCTGTTTGGGTAAGTTGGTGCATCAACTTCCTGGGGTCGTAACTTTTTCATACGATCTTCGTTTTAGGCGTGTGATAGCTCGTTGGAAAGGTATCGTCGAGGAGATTCATTTTGGGGGCTCAATGATGCCTTTGACTATCATTGAGAACCTCGATCTCAAAAAAACTTCATTTAGGCCCTCAAAATGGCCCCGGAAGTTAAAACCTGCTAAAAATAGTAAATTGTCAAAATGGCCAGAAAACTATTTTGAGCCATTTGGAAAAGGTGGGTGGCCCCCGATATCCACCTGGATCAGGGTGTTGTGTTATATGTTCCTAAGTCACTTGTTTCTTGTTGGGTGTCTTGTTGGTGCCCTTGGCCTTTTATTTATTTTAAAATCTCATTAAGGTTTTCTTCTCGATGTTGTGTCATCACAACCAAACTTTGTTGCAAATCGTCATTTATTTCTCGTTAAAATTTTCCCAAACCTTGATGTAGGTTAACCCCGATTTCTTGAAAAATATTGTCTTTAAGATTTTGTTTTAGATTATGCATGCCTTTTTGTAATTCGATTCTGACTTCTGTTGAAATTTTTTCTTTAAGATTATGGGTCAAATATTTTTTGAGTGCCTCATTGTTGAGCCTCATTTCTTCTAGTAACTCGTCGTGAGTTTTTTGCATTGACTTTTTGAGTGATTTTCTAATGATTTTACACTCATAGTCTATTTTTTCCACTTGAGTTTTTAATTCTGACATCCTTCTGGTGTTTATGGGTGAGTATTTTTCTATAATTTTGAACTTGTTTGGAATATCCCCTTTTTAGTTATTTGAAAATAATTGTATATAATTTACAGTGGGAGGATGTGGGGTGGAGTGAGTGGGAGAGGGGGTTGCACGGGGATAAAGAGAAGGAGGGAGTGTGGGAGTGATCTGTGAGAGAGGGGTGCATGGAGAATTTGGAAGAGTACGTGCAGGTCGCAGATGGGAGAAGTGGAGCGAATTGACTGTAATATGGAGGAACGACCAACTCTAATACCAATGTGAGAGACACAAAGATTTTGTAAAGAAAAACTTACTCAGAATGAATAAGAAGATTTATATATAATAATAATTGATAATAAATGATGATATTACAAAGATATAACCTTCCTATATATATTCCCTTTATGGTTTTATGAAGAGTCATGACTTTTAGTCATGACCTTTTGCTACATGAATGTTTAATTTTAATTTTACTTATTATTTTAATGTCTTTATATTATATTATTTATTTATTGTGACAAGGTGGTTTATTTGGTGTCACTAGGTTAAAAGAATAACAAATCCTAAAAGTGACATTAAAGAAAATAAATAATTATATTTAATTGGAATTGGAGGGAAAATAAAGTAAGGGTTTGATTTGGTAAAAAAGGGGAAACATCGAGAAGGTTCAAAAGGGAGAATAAATAGAGGGGTAACCATTCACTTTGGCATTATGTTTTATGATCTCTTTTTAATGCGATCCTTTAGACAAGTTTCAATTAGGGGTTGGAAAACTCCTTCCATTTCAGTTTAGTTTTGGTGTTGCAATATCCATCCTAGCTAGACAAAGAGGACGATTCATTTGGAGTCCTCATTTAAGTTCGTTGTGGTGTTTAGTTTCATCTTCCAGAGAGTTTGGAGGAATATCGGCTTGTGCAGGGAATTTGTGACATTTTTATGGAGGAGGTTGATCACCAAATATACTGGTTCCAAGAGGGTTTCAAAAAATTTGGAAAGGAGACACCTCTGTAGGTTGAGCATGGGTTGTCCCACGAGGCCCCACTAAACGTCCCCCAATCATCTTGTGAGGACCTCTATGAATCTAGGGTTGTAGTGGTTCATCGGATCGGGGTTGCGAGGGTTACAATGGTCTTTTGCAGAGAAGATAGAGCATTATCGAGCTCAAAAATCCTTGTACATCAGAGAATTGGCATTATTCCAGGTTTCTTATTGTTTTTGTAGTAGATTTTGTAGTTTCTTGGCAACCATTAGATTTGTGTGCTTATGAGTATTATGTGGTTTTTATTACAACCATTAGATATGATTGTATTGTTGATATTTTTGGTAGTTTCCATCCATAATAAGATGCAATGGTTATTTGCTTTATTTCTTGTGTAATGGATGCATGAAATGTGTTTGGAAATATTCGTATTTGAGAAAATTGTTTGGGAGAAGGTAACAACACCTTTAATATAAGTATTTGGCCCTTTTACATAAGAATAAATAACAATTTTGGACAGAAAAACCAATATATCCCCACCTATCATATTTGGGGACATTGAAGTGGTATCAAAGTTGGTCGTTATGCCACCATGTGTCTACATTGATGCCTAGGAGAAAGGGGCATGGAGGAAAGACCTATCGAGAATCACCAGAAAAAGAAACAAGAGAAAATCAAACAGAATCAGAGCTAAAGGGAAGCTTGCGAGACAACCCTCAATGGACTATGATCCAAATATTGAAAGATATTTTCAAGGGACATAATGAGGCATCCTAAAGATATAAAGAGACAACAAAGTTTCAACAACAAACCTTAGAAGTGCTCACACAACTAATGGGACAACACAAGAATATGAATGGTACAGATCAAGGTGGACCCAGTGGATCCCATTGGGGTGACAGGATACACACAGAGAGTAGCAATAACCATAACCTAGCTTAGAGAATGATCCTAAGGATTCCTAGGACCTTACTACCACAATTATTGACAGGGAATCCTATAGGAGCACAAGAGAAATCTAATCATATGATTGATATTAACACCTCATATAGAGAGTATGATACGATAGATAAAATATATGTGAGAAATTTTCCTATAATGACTTCTGCAACCTCATAAACAAAAGTACATACATAATGAGTGGAATAGAGAAGCACAAGGCCAACAAAACTTTGACCTCATGTGGAAGGTGGGAGGGTTGACTATCCAACCCTTTGACTTGTCCACCAAGAGAATGGCCAGAGCATGGGTACATAAGCTGGAAACCTACCTCCAACTTAACCCAATGACTAAGGAAGAAGCAATTAAGTATGCCCCCATTCACTTGGAAGGAGAAGCTAATGAATGGTGGTATCATGGGTAGGTGGCACTAGGACATGCCATCATCACTTCATATGTGAACTTCACTCAAATTTTGATGGATAGTTTTGAAAATAAGGACCCTGAGATACACTTTAGGGAGTTAGCACAACTGAGACAGACACGTACAACAGAAGCATACATGACCGATTTTCAAAGGATGGAATTTATGCTGATAGATATTCCTCAACAAAGGTTGGTGATTTTATTCATGTAGTATCTACTTGAACCCTTGAGAGGATGGGTGAAGGACTTTAGACCAACAAAATTACAAAAGGCCATCATGAGAACTCAAGACATGGGAAAGATAGTCTCCAAGAAGGTGCCAACAAAACCATTCACCCCTCAAGGGGGTAAGAAGATGAACTTTCCCCAAAAGGCATGGATAGGGAAGGATGGGATGGATCAGGAAACTCGACGAGAACTAAGGAGGAAGAACCTTTTCTACAGTTGCAAGGAGTCATGGGAAATGGGTCATCGATGTATGGGAAAAGGTAAATTCCATTATATTGAGGTAGTTTCCAACAAGGAGGATGAAAATGATAATGAGGGTATTAGAGAGGATAGTGGGGAGCCCTCACATAATATAGAATAGATTTCATTGTAGGATAACCATAAGGGAGTGAAAATTTACACACTCTCGAGAATCCCTAAGTATTACACCTTTAGAGTTAGAGGTATTATGTAGGTGTAGAGGGTTACAACATTGGTTAATGGTGGAGCCATCCACAATTTCATTGATGTTGCACTTGTAAACCTGCGGAGGATTTTGAGGGAATCAATGTGGTAGTAGTAGATGTGTACAACATGACGTGTTCTCACATGATAAGGGGATTTGGTGTAGTATTGGGAAACTATACGTTGATCGATGAATTTTGTGTCATAGATATAGAATATACTCATGCGTTGTTAGGATTTCAGTGGTTGTACTCATGAGGATGGAGTTCTAGAACAATGGTTGAAAGCGATTTATTGTAAGAGGTATGTCGAAAGGTGCCCCCAAGATTGTGTCTAATGAGTGAATGAAGGCCCTTTTTAGACACGGGGACATGGCCTATGCAACAGAGAGCTTGATCACCATGGAGACTCCATCATAGGATTGCCAGCATTACCCTGCAGATATCCAAGGATTACTTGGAAAGAATGAAAGAGCGTTCAATCCATTGCAGGTAGTGAGACCACATAACAAAGGATTTGATCATGTCATTGATTTAGAAAAGGGGACGAAGCCCATGATAACCACCCTGTACAGGCATCCAGAGATATTCAAGGATGAAATAGAGAAGCCCATAAAGGAATTGTTAGATATGGGACATATCATCCCTAGCTCTAGTCCTTTCACTTTGTCAAGTGTGATAGTTAAGAAAAAATATGGCACTATGAGGATGTGGATAACTTAGATGGATCTAAACAAGAAGATCATCAAAAAATGATACCCAATCTACAAGATTGATGATCTGATTGAAAATATTCATGTGGCGATGTACTTTTCAAAGGTTGATATGCGATCTGGATACTACCATATTCGAGTCAGAGATGAGGATATCCATAATCACTCAGGTTTCACTATGGGAAGTATGAGTTTTTAGTCATTCCTTTCGGGTTGACTAACTCATGAACTACCTTTCATTCCTTCATGAACCATATCTTCAATCCTCTACCTTTTAGTTTTAGTGGTGCAATATCCACCCTAGCTAGAAAATGAGGAGGATTCATTTGCAGTCCTCATTTGAGTTTGTTGTGGTGTCTGGTTCCATCTTGGAGATATTTTGGAGGCATATCAGCTTGCACAGGGGGTTTGTGGCATATTTATGGAGGAGGTTGATCATCAGATCTACTGGTGCCATGAGGTTTTCACACAACTAGGAAAGGAGACATGTTTGTGGGTCAAGCACGAGTTTTATCGTGAGGCCTCACTAGACATCCCACAATCATCCTGCAAGGACCTCTATGAATATGGGGTTGTATTTCTTCACCATATTTGGGTTATGAGGGTTACAATGGTCATTTGCAGAGTATATAGAGAAGGATCAAGCTTAAAAATCCTTGGACATCAGATCATTGGCATCATTCTAGGATTCTGATTGTTTATGTAGTATACTTTACTGTTGCTTAGAAACCATTAGATTTGTGTTCTTAGGAGTATTTTGCGGTTATTATTACAACCATTAGATATGATTGTATTGCTAATATTTTTGGGAGTTTGCATCCATAGTAATATGTAATGGATTCATGCAATATGTTTGGAAATATTCTTATTTGAGAAAATTGTTTGAAATAAGTTTACAACACCATTAATATAATTATTTGGCACGTTTTCCTAAGAAGAAATAACAATTTGTCACAAAAAAAACAATATATTCCCACCTATCCTTGTTTGGGACATTACAGTGGTATCAAAGTTGGTGGTTATGCCATCCTGTGACTACATTTATGCCTAGAAGAAAGGGGCATGGAGGACATATCTCTCGAGAATCATTGGAAAGAGAAACAAGAGAAAACCAAGCAGAGTCAGAGCTAGAGGGAAGCATGGGAGACAACCCTGAAGGGACTATGCTCCAAATATTAATAGATAAGGTCAAGGGATAGAATGAGGCATCGTAAAGATAGTCATAGATAAAAAGGTTCTAGCAGTAGACCCTTTAAGTACTCACATAAATAGTGGGACAACATGGGATTATGAATGGTACATATTAAGGTGGACCTATTGGATCACATTGGGGTGACAAGATACACACGGAGAGTAGAAATAACCATACCCTAGATTAGATTAGGAGCCTAGGAATTCATAGGCCCTTATTACCATATTTCTTGAAAGGGAATCCTACAAGAGCACATGAGAAACATGATCAGGGGCTTGATATTAACACATCATAGAGAGAGTATGATACGATAGATGAATATATCCATAAAAAAGTTTCCTATAATGACTTTTAAGGCCTTAAACATATGTACAGACCTAAGAAGTGGAATAGAGGAGCGCAGGGCCAATATAAATTTGACCTCATGTGCAAGGTGGGAAGTTTGATTATCCCTCCCTTTGATTGGTCCACCAAGAGATTAGCGAGAACATGGCTATATAAGTTGGACACCTACCTCCAACTTAACCCGATGACTGAGGAAGAATAAATTAACTATGCTACACTTCACATTGAAGGAGAAGCTCATGAATGGTGGTATCATGGGCTGTTTGCACTAGGACATTGATTCAGATGGATGTTGATGGTCTCCTACCTATTCCAACTGGCTCATTTTGGCAGTTTTCTAGTTTGGCATTTTTTTCCTAGTTTTTGTGTCCCTGATTTCCGGTGCCATTTTGAGGCCCTAAATAATGTTTTTAGGACTTGTCATGGCTGAAATATAGTCAAATTCAAATTTTGATGACATGTGCAATCCTCGGATAAAAATTTCCAATGGGATATTGTGCACCTAAAATGAATATCAAATGAAAAAGTTACGATCGCAGGAATTTGATGTACAAAGTTACCCAAATAGGGCCCACACAACTTTTTTCGCTTCATCTTCTAGGGTTAGGTTTTTGGATGTCTAGGGTTTTTGAAATTATTTTTTATTGTAAAAATGACTTCAGAGCCTCATTGTAATCAACTTCTTGTGAATGAGCGCAATCGTCATATCTCTTCTCAGAGATAAGTCGTCACCATTCTAGCAATCTTGTTTTCTGCAACATTTTACAGTTTCACCTTATTTCCTTATTAAATAGATACTAGCTTTGTTATATATCTGTTATTTTGTGCTAACCATATTTTGATAATAATCTGTATTCATTTGTTCTTCTCATAAGGTTTGGATTACTGGTATCAGAGTGGTCTTCTCCTTGTCTTTCTTAATGCATGTCCCCAACGAGATTAGGGTACAAAAAATTGGGTCTCGAGCTTGTTTTTGTTGAGGATAAAAGCTCTTGAATGCCCAAGAGACCTCTCATGGCAGGAGAAAATAAATATGATGGGACACGAGATTCCTTCAAAAAATTTCTCAAAGAACCCCTCATGCAACAAAGGAATGATATGATGGATAGTTTGGTGCAAATCCTTTGCCAGCTACCAACAGACGACACATCTTCCTCAAACGAAAGAGATACCCCCTTCAAGGTACAAATCAACTTCGATATTCCTATATTTGAAGGTCAGATAGATGTCGATGTTGTATAAACATAGTTGAATATGCTAGAGGTGTATTTCTTTGTCCATAACTTCTTAAATAGAGAAAATATTAATTTTTTTCTCCTCAAAGTCGTTCCCCATGTCAAAGATTGGTGGGAAACTTTTTGTGAGAAAAAGGAAACAAGGGAACCCTCATTATTTATAGTCACGATCACTTGGGATTCCTTTAGGGATGCTATTAAGGAACAATACTAGATCATGTTGGAAGTTATGGTGACTTGTACACAAAATGAACCACACTGTGGTAGGAAAGAGACCATGCACTGCCTGAGTTCAAAAATATATTCCATACCTTGCACACCAAGTTTGGTATCAAATATTTTGAGCAACATCTGGTGCTCAAGTATTGCGACGGTCTTCATAGATACATCAAGGCTGAAATGGATTTTCTAGACATCTCATCCTTGGGCGCAGCCTACCAATATGCCGTGAAAATCAAGCAAAATCTCAAACAAAAGACGCGAGAATTTTGGCCTGGGAACCCCGCACAGAAAAAGTCAAGAAAGGGTGGCCCCAACATGTAGAAAAATGGACAGAGAAAACACGGATGACCTAAGGAAAACTAGTCACAAGCAAAGAACGACACCAGAAAGAAAAATAAAGATACCTGGAAGTGGTGTGACTTCCATAAGAGCCTGTGGCATAGCACTATTGATTGTTTCTCAAAGCAATTGTTGGTGGCTGAGGTAAAATCCTCTGAATCAGATGTGGGTTCCGACTCTGAGTCAGAACCAGAAAGGGGGAGATAGATCATTGACGCATAACCCATTGCTATCGTTTCTACCACCAAGCTCCAACTCGATGAACTAGATGAGCCAGAGGAAGGAGAGTGCCTTTTTCATTCACAAATGTGGGTGAAGGGTACCTCGTTTCACTTCATCATTGATAGAGGTAGCCAAAAGAACCTCATCGCAACAGAGGTTGTCAAGCGACTCGCCCGACCAACAATGATGCACCCGCAACCCTACACCATTGGATGGATCCACAAAGGAAGAGACATATGCGCCAACCAATAATGTTGTTTTTCATCCGACATCAATCCCTTCAAAGACGAGGTATTGTGAGATGTTTCCCCTCTTGAATTTTGTAATGTTATTTTAGGCCAACCATATTTATGGAAACACCATGTTGTATATGAGTCTAGGCCTCGTAGTGTTATTATTACATTGAACAAGAAATTATTTAGGATACCTGAGGCAGTCTCACCTAGTTCTATTTCCATCAAAAGGCGTACACCTATTGGCAATGGGCACATTTAATAGGTGTTTAGTGCTTAATAAGTTTTCTATGGACATGATTAAATATCTCTAGAACATTTTTACCATTCACAAAAAATAAATGGTTGTGATTTCAATCATTAACTTCCTAGCTATTATAAAGACATTCATTTATGTGTTCATTTTTTTACATTTACCTATTCATATTTAAAAATCACTTGAGTTCACAAATATATTCCATACCTTGCACACCAAGTTGGGTATCAAATATTCTAAGCGACATCTGGTTTCATACTGGAGAGATTTTCGAGGCATATCGAATTGCATAGGGGGTTTGTGGAATTTTTCTAGAGGAGGCCGATCATCAGATCTACCGGTGCCAAGAGGGATTTACACAACTGGGAAAGGAGACACCCGTGCGGGTCGAGCACCAGTTGTAGTGTGAGGCCTTGCTAGATGTCCTGTAGTCATCCTGCAAGGGCCTCTGTGAATATGGGGTTGTATTCCTTCGCTAGATTGGGGTTATGAGGGTTAAAGTGATCGTTTGTAGAGTAGATAGAGAAGGATTAGGCTAAGAAAGCCTTGGACATCAAAGAATTGGCATCATTCCAGGTTTCTTATTGTTTCTATAATAGATTTTGCAATTGCTTGGTAACCATTAGATTTGTGTGTTTAGTATTATTCTGCAGTTGTTATTACAACCATTAGATATGATTATATTACTGAGATTTTTATGATCCAGATGGAGATTGGTGGCCACCTATTCTAACTAGCTCCTTGTGTCCATTTTTGTTCAACACATCTTTCTATATTATTTTATAATTGTGAGTTCTACACTTCTAGAGCTATCTAAATCCTCACACATTCTCCAGGTGGATATGGGTGGCCTCTCACCTAATCCAACTAGACTATTTTGTATGTTTTCATATCAAAACATCTTGTTCTACTTTCAGGGTTGTTTTGAGGCCCTAAACATTGTTTTTTTTACTCGCCATAATCAAATTGTAGATGGAGTCAAATTATGACATCACAATTTGTAGTTACCTAAAAGAACTTTCCAACATGCTATCACATGCCTAAAACATAGGTCGTATGCAAAAGTTATGACCCTAGGAAGTTGAGGGGCCAAATTACACCAACTTACTTGTATGGCCCACATGACTTTTGGAATTTCACCTTCTAGGGTTAGGTTTTTGGATGTCTAGAGTTTTGGGATTCATGAATAATATGAAAAGGGCCTATGGAACCTCATTGTGATCCATTCTACTTAGACTCAGAGATAGCTACCACCATTTGATCAAGTTTCAGTTCTGTAGTTTTACAATTTCATCTTATTTTATTATTTCATAGAAGATATTGTTTATTGAATGTTTGAGTTATTCTTCCTATCTCTGTGTTTATGGTATTCAATCTATAATGAGTTCGTTCCACACCTAAATATAGTTCAGTGGTATCAGAGCAGTCTGGTCTACATTTATTTTTCTTCATGCATGTCCCCGACAAGGTCCGGGTACAAGAAGTTGGGACACAAACCAATCAAGCCATTACCATATCGGTCACCTCAAACCCAAAAAACAACCATCGAAGATGAAAATAAAGATGACAGAGTAGGATATCCTATTAAAATGTTACTCAAGGAATCCCCCGCATGACAAAGGAACGAAATGATGGACAACTTTGCATAGATCCTTCGACGGCTTCACACGGGAGAAGCATCTTCATCAGGCAGCCATGCAATCCCCTTCAAGGTATAGGTAAATCTTGATATTCCATGATCTTCAAGATGACAAGGAATAAAAAAATATGAAACATAAATAAATGTAGGTCGACCGACAACATTTGTGTGCACCCGCTGAGCACAGAGATTTTGGACTCTCGGGGGTTTTAAGAAGTCGGTGAGGAAATTTTGTCTCCGTCTTTTATTTTGATTAAAATGCAATCTTTGATTATGGGAATGAGCGGGTTTATGAAAATTATTTTGGGGTGTTTCAAACATTTTTATTGATTTCAGTTGAAGTATTATCTTTAGTCATGGCATTATGGAGTTTATGAAAGTTGTTTGTATTTTTATTTTTGAGAGGTTTTAAAGAAATGTGACCCATTAAAAATTGGAGTTTGTGGATTATTTTAATCATTTTAACAATAAATATGATATTCTTATGTTTATAATGGAGATGAAAGATGAAAACAACAAGCTGTTTTTAAATATTTTCTATTCATTTTGTAGATAAATAAACATTTTTTCCCTATTTTAACTTCAATGTTTTAGCAAATTTACAATGTTTCCATAAAATACGTCTAAAGAGTTTAGCCTAAATTTGAAAGAGATTATACTTTGAGGTTTTCTTTGACCTCATATTGAAATTGTTTCTTTCTCTCTTTTTTCATGTCCATTGTCTAGCTATGATGTCTCATTGTGCAGTGGGCATGTTGTCCATGTACCATAGTTATTTTTTGGTATGGTAGAATTTGAAGCCGACTCTCTACAGCCAAAGCATTGAATACTGAAGGACTCAAGGCTTCACTCACTATATTTTTTTAAAGGCTCTACCACAGTGGCCCATAGGTTTTTGATTTCATCTTGTGTTGGTTCCTACTGAAGATTTTCTACATCCCTCAAGCGAGTGAATGGTCAATGAAGATGGAAACCTTTTGTATGAGGGCCTTGTGAGAAAGCTTGCAGGAAGTGATTATCACTAGATGTAAAGAAACGAGGCACGTGGTAATATCAAGAAATATGTCTCATCGGATTTCTTCACTGAGAGAATGTGAGCCATTAACTATTCAAGCCAAGGAAAACAAATTCAGAAATCGAAAGAGGATACCATGATGATACCTTGAAATTCACTTTGCCTTGACTCAATACCAAGGATATGACGTTTTTTGTTTATGTTCATCCATTGGAATGGCCTGCATCCTTTCACTCTACTTATGAGTTATGATATCATGTAATGTCCCCTTCCAATTGACATAGGATGGCTCAATAGGCTAGACGACTCTCATAGGCTATAGTCAATAACAAAAAGGGGAGTCAAGGAGTGTGAAAGACACAAATATTTTGTAATGAACAACTTAATTAGAATCCATAATAAGATTTATATATAATAATAATTGATAATAAATGACGATATTACAAATATAGGGCCTACCTATATATGTGTCCTTTATGGATTTATGAAGATTTATGACTTTTACTCATGAACTTTTATTACATGCATGTTTAATTTTACTTTTATTTATCATTTTAATGTATTTATATTATATTATTTATTTATTGTGACATTGCCCTTCCCTTAAATTTTTCTTTGTCCTCAAGGAAATGATAAATAAGGATGTAACTTGAGAAATTTCTCTGACTCCCATCCAACATCTTCTTTCGGTAGATTTTTCCATTTAATCAAATATTCCTTGATTACTCGATAACGTAATCTCTTTTCCCGGGTGGTGATAATGGATTTGGGATCTAAAATGATTCTTCCTTCCTCATCCAACATAGGAAGTATAGTTTGTGCCATTTTTTGTTGTCCCGAGACTCTCTTTAGGCATGATACATGAAAGAAGGTCTAGATACGACTTTTATCTAGTAAATCCAATTGGTAGGCTACGTGACTAATTTTTCTATTTATTTGATATGGTCCATAAAATTTTGGAACCAATTTCTTCTTCCCATGTTGTTTAAGGGATAACTAGTTGTAAGGTTGAAGTCTCACAAATACCCAGTGTCCTACTTCGAACTCTCTTTCTGTTCGGTTTTGGTCAACTTGTTGCTTCATTCGGTTCCTTGCTACTGTTAAGTTTTCTTTCAGTAACTGAAGGATTTTCTCACTTTCGTCTATATGGTCTTTTATTGACGCAACTTTTAAGTGGTTGGTGTCCAACTCCTTCCATAATGGAGGTTCGTAACCATAAAGATCTTGGAAAGGTTTTGTTTTAACTAATGTGTGATAAGTGGAGGTACACCACCACTCAGCAAGGTGCAACCATCGAAACCATTTATTTTGTTTGTCGAAGATAAAACAACAAAGATAGGTTTCCAACATTTATTGACAACTTATATTTGGCCATTTGTTTGAGGGTGGTAAGATGAGCTCATATTGAGAGTGGTTTTGATATATTTCAAAAATTCTCTCCAAAAATTCCCTTTAAATTTGGCATCTCTATTGCTAACGATGACCTTAGGGAACCTATGTAGCTTGTAAATATTTTTACAGAATATTTCAGTCATTTGTTTTGTTGAATACGTTTTCCTTACTCCAATAAAATGTGCATATTTAGTTAGTATGTCTACTACTACTAATATTTTATCTTTTCTATTAGATATGGGTAGTCCTTCAATGAAATCCATTGAAATTTCTTACCATTTTTGGTTGGGAATGTCTAACGGGTGGAGTAACCCAGGGGTTGATACATTTTCATTCTTGTTCATTTGATAGAGATCACATTCTGCTACATATTTTTGAATATCTGCACTCATCCCTTTCCAAAAAAATGATCCTTGTGCATTATAGTATGTTTTGAAAAATCCTACATGACCTCTATCTAAGCAATCATGAGATTCTTGAAGAAACCTGGTTTTAAATCTTGAGTTGGTATTTAAGTAGATTCTCCATTTATACCATAAGACATCGTTTTTCCATTTGGACATAGGATATTAACTTAAATTGTTGATTATATAGAAATTCTCTGGATTTTTTGCATCCTCAGTTCGGATTTCATCCAACCATTCTACAATGGCTATTGATAGTGCAAAAAATTGTATTTCTTCATCTTTTCATGATAGGTCATCAACTGCATCATTGTATTTTCCTCTTTTATGTATAATTTCCATATCAAACATGGCAATTTTCTCTATCCTCTTTTGTTGTTTGGTTGGCAATGTTTCTATTGTAACAAGTACTCGAGATTGTTATGATCTGTGTGTATCAAGAATTTACTTCCCAATAGATATTGGCACCATTTTTTTAATGCATGCATTATGGTAAGAATTTCCTTGTTGTAAGTGGATCATAAGCATTCTGTTTGATTTAATTTTGCCACTCTCAAAAGCTATTAGGTGACCATCTTGCATCAATATTGCTCCAATTCCAAAAATGTGGTGTGATATTGAGATATGAATGAAGGGTACGTGATATTTTTAATTAAGGGTAACTTTTTCGGTAGATGTTTCAGTTGGGGACACCCTTCTCTATTAAAAAAAAAGTGACCTTTGGTCGCAGTAGCTTCCCGACTAGCCTAATAAGAAGCCTCATTCATGAAATACAATCAGTTTTCTCCCTAATGTATCACACATGATGATGAAGGGTTTGTAGAAGTCAGGTGTGTCTAATACCAAGGTTTTGGAAATAATGTTTTTTAAGTTTTAAAAACATTTTTGTCCTTCCAGATACTATTGGAAAGAGTTTTTCTTAAGTAGATTTGTTAGAGGGATGGTTAAATGAGAATAATTCTTGACAAATATTTGATAGTATCCTGCCAATCCTAGAAATCCTCGTGACTTGGATATGTTTTTGTTTTTAGGCCATTCTTTGAATTCCCTGATTTTCTTGGGGTCTAATTTGACTCCTTTTTTGGATATGGTGTGACCAAGGTACTCTACTTCCTCTTTTCCAAGTGCACAATTTTACATTTTGGCATAGAATTGATTTTCCTCCAGAAGAGATAACATTTTTCCCAAATGTTTCATACGCTCCTCCCATGTTTTACTATACACTAAGATATCATCGAAGAAAACTAAGACATGTTTTCGTAAGTATGGGTGAAATAATTCATTCATTTTCACTTAGAAAGTGGTGGGGGCATTACTTAGCCCAAAAGGCACCACCTTCAATTTCGTAGTGTCCTTCCTGTGTCTGGAAAGAAGTCTTGGCTACATATTTTAGTTTGATTCTAATATGATAGTACCCAGATCTTAAATCAAGTTTTGAAAAATATCTTTCTTTGTGAAGTTCACCCAAAAGTTCATCAATAAACAAAATGGATTTTTTTTTAATTGTTATTTTGTTTATCCCTTAGTAATCTATGCGTAATATGAAAGATCCATCTTTCTTTCGAACTAACACTACTTGAGCTGCATATGGACTTCTGCTTTTTGTGATGACACCACATTTTAATAGGTCTTGGACTAATCTTTCAATCTTTGTTTTGTGGTGATGAGGGTATATGTATGGTCTAACCTTGACTAGGCTTCATCCTCATTTAACTTTAATTATATGTTCAATTCTTCTTTGAGGCAGTAACCCCATGGCAAAGTCTTGAAATGCGTTATTATGTTTTTGAATTATATTTTGGACATATGATGTTCTGGAGTCATCTTGTTCATATTCTTGTATTTCTATGTTGTGGCATTGGATGAAGTATGTGGTTGTTCCTTTTCAATTGATTTTTTCATTTGTTGTGATGACACAACCTGTGTTTGTGGAGGTTGAAAACCATTTAATTTATAACGTTTCCCTTGCCACTTGAACTGGATGAAATGTTCTTGGTGATTGACTGAGTATGCACCCAAGGTTTGTAACCATTGGAATCCTAAAACCACATCTACTCCTCCCATAGGGACAATGTAAAGTTCTGATTGCAAATTAAAATATTGGATTTGGAATTTCACCTTATGGCATTTTCCATAATTTCCAATTTTTTTGTCATCTGCAACCATTAATTTCATATCTGGAACTAGATATACAAATAATTTGAGTTTCCTTCCAATATTGATATCGAGGAAATTGTGAGTACTTCTAGTCTCGATTAGTACGATGACATTATCATTTTTTATATGTCCTTTTAATTTGAGAGTTTGTGGTTGGGTAATGCCTATGATGGCTACACGCGATATTCTTGGTGTGTCGTCTTCTATGAGTTATGAAGTGTCATTTTGGAAATTTTCCATTTCTTCATTTATTGATTTTGTTGAGTCTGATTCGTCATCTTTCTCTGCTTCACAAATGTACAATTTTTTTGAGTGATCTTCCATCTAGAATCTATGTCTAAGGTCCCATTTATCTCCACATTGTTTAGAATGTCCTTCTTTTATCTTTTGAGACTCTAAAATTCTTCGTTTATCTTCACATAGATTGGGTGGTATGTATTTGTCATTTACTATGGACTAAGGTACCCTTCTTCTTGAGTAAACCTTGTTGAATCTTGATTGGCCTTCTATCGTTTCTTCTGTAGCTTTTTCCTTGTGTATTTCTGTCGCAGTAACCTCATGTAATATTAACTCATCTTGGATATGTTATTTGAGACCATCTATGTAAGAATGGAGAAATTGATCATCAGATAGTCCAAATACTCGGGTGGTGAGAGATTCCCATTGATTCGTAAATTCATCTACCTTGCCTTTTTGTTGTAATATGGTGAGTTTTGAAAAACAAATACTTTTTCAAGATGCCTTGGAATATTTTTTTTTTTTTTTTTTAGAAAGAATTCCAATTATATGACTGAATTCTTCATTTCCACCATAGATACCAATTGTATGCAGTTCCTTCGAGGTACATTGATGCGTATTTGACCTTTTCTTCATCGGTTGTAATATTTTATATATGGAAATATTCTTCATTTTTGTTAAACCAAGCCACACATTGGTTATCACCTCCATTGTATTTTGATAGTTCAATTTTGGGTTTCAGAGGATAAATCATTAAGGGTTGATGTTGTGATAAAGGTTTGGAATTTGAATTGTAGGGAGGTGGTGCCAGGTTTGGTGGTGGGGGTTTTGTGTTATATGTTCTTGAGTCACTTGTTTCTTGTTGGGTGTCTTGTTGGTGCCCTTGGCCTTTTATTTATTTCAAAATCTCATTAAGGTTTTCTTCTCGATGTTGTGTCATCACAACCAGGCTTTGTTGCAAATCGTCATTTATTTCTCGTTAAAATTTTCCCAAACCTTGTTGTACTTTAACCCCGAGTTCTTGAAAAATATCATCTTTAAGATCTTGTTTTAGATTATAAATGCCTTTTTGTAATTTGATTCTGACTTCTGTTGAAATTTTTTCTTTAAGATTATGGGTCAACTCTTTTTTGAGTGCCTCATTGTTGAGCCTCATTTCTTCTAGTAACTCGTCGTGAGTTTTTTGTATTGACTTTTTGAGTGATTTTCTAATGATTTTACACTCATAGTCTATTTTTTCCACTTGAGTTTTTAATTATGACATCCTTCTGGTGTTTGTGGATGAGTATTTTCTATAATTTTGAACTTGTTTGGAATATCCCCTTTTTAGTTATTTGAAAATAATTGTATATAATTTATAGTGGGAGGATGTGGGGTGGAGTGTGTGGGAGAGGGGTTTGCACGGGGATAAAGAGAAGGAGGGAGTGTGGGAGTGATGCATGAGAGAGGGGTGCATGGAGAATTTGGAAGAGTAGGTGTAGGTCGCGGATGGGAGAAGTGGAGGGAATTGATTGTGATATGGACGAGCGACCAACTCTAATACCAATGTGAGAGACACGAAGATTTTGTAAATAAAAACTTACTCAGAATGCATAAGAAGATTTACATATAATAATAATTGATAATAGATGATGATATTACAAAGATAGAGCCTTCCTATATATATGCCCTTTATGGTTTTATGAAGAGTCACGACTTTTAGTCATGACCTATTACTACATGAATGTTTAATTTTACTTTTATTTATTATTTTAATGTCTTTATATTATATTATTTATTTATTGCGACAAGGTGGTTTATTTGGTGTCACTAGGTTACAAGAATAACAAATCCTAAAAGTGACATTAAAGAAAATAAATAATTATATTTAATTGGAATTAAAGGGAAAATAAAGTAAGGTTTTGATTTGGTCAAAAAGGGGACACATCTAGAAGGTTCAAAATGGAGAATAAATAGAGGGGTAGCCCTTTACTTTGGCATTATATTTTATGATCTCTTTTTAATGTGATCCTTTAGATAAGTTTTCATCAGGGGTTGGAAAACTCCTTCCATTTCAGTTTAGTTTTGGTGGTGCAATATCCATCCTAGCTAGACAAAGAGGAGGATTCATTTGGAGTCCTCATTTGAGTTCGTTGTGGTGTTTAGTTTCATCTTGCAGAGAGTTTGGAGGAATATCGGCTTGTGCAGGGAATTTGTGACATTTTTCCGGAGGAGGTTGATTGCCAAATATACTGGTTCCAAGAGGGTTTCACAAAATTTGGAAAGGAGACACCTCTGTAGGTTGAGCATGGGTTGTCCTGCGAGGCCCCACTAAACATCCCAAAATCATCTTGTGAGGACCCCTATGAATCTAGGGTTGTAGTAGTTCATCGGATCAGGGTTGCGAAGGTTACAATGGTTGTTTGCAGAGAAGACAAAGAAGTATCGAGCTTAAAAATCCTTGTACATTAGAGAGTTGGCATTATTCAAGGTTTCTTATTATCTTTTTAGAATATTTTGCAGTTTCTTGGCAACCATTAGATTTGTGTGCTTATGAGTATTATGTGGTTTTTATTACAACCATTAGATATGATTGTATTGTTGATATTTTTGGGATTTTCCATCCATAATAATATGAAATGGTTATTTGCTTTATTTCTTGTGTAATGGATGCATGCAATGTGTTTGGAAATATTCTTATTTGAGAATTTTTTTTGAAAGAAGTTAACAACACCACTAATATAAGTATTTGGCCCTTTTACATAAGAAGAAATAACAATTTGGGAAAGAAAAACCAATATATCCCCACCTATCCTATTTGGGGACATTAAAGTGGTATTAAAGTTCGTGGTTATGCCATCATGTGGCTACATTGATGCCTAGGAGAAAGGGCCATGGAGTAAAGACCTATCGAGAATCACTGGAAAGAGAAACAAGAAAAAATCAAATAGAATCATAGCTAAAGGGAAGCTTGCAAGACAACCCTGAAGGGACTATGCTCTAAATATTAAAAGATCTTGTCAAGGGACATAATGAGGCATCCTAAAGATAGGAAGAGACAAAGAAGTTCCAACAACAAACCTTATAAGTGCTCGCACAACTAATGGGACAACATGGGAATATGAATGGTACAGATCAAGGTGGACCCAGTGGATCCCATTGGGGTGATAGGATGCACATAGAGAGTAGCAATAACCATAACCTAGCTGAGAGAAGGATCCTAAGTATTACTAGGACCTTACTACCACAATTATTGACAGGGAATCCTATAGGAGAACAAGAGAAATCTAATCAGAGGATTGATATTAACACCTCATATAGAGAGTATGATACGATAGATAAAATATATGTGAGAAATTTTCCTATAATGACTTCTGCATCCTCAAAAACAAAAGTACATACATAATGAGTGGAACAGAGGAGTGCAGGGCCAACAAAACTTTGACCTCATGTGCAAGGTATGAAGGTTGACTATCCAACCCTTTGATTGGTCCACCAAGAGAATGGCCAGAGCATGGGTACATAAGTTGGAAACCTACCTCCAACTTAACCCAATGCTTGAGAAAGAAGCAATTAATTATGCCACCATTCATTTGGAAGGAGAAGCTAATGAATGGTGGTATCATGGGTAGGTGGAACTAGTACATGCCATCATCACTTCATATGTGAAATTCACTCAAATTTTGATGGATAGTTTTGAAAATAAGGACCCTGAGATACACTTCAAGGAGTTAGCACAACTGAGACATACATGTACCATAGAAGCATACATCACCGATTTTCAGAGGCTGGCATTTATGCTGATAGATATTCCTCAACAAAGGTTGGTGATTTTATTCATGGAGTATTTACTTGAACCCTTGAGAGGATGGGTGAAGGACTTTAGACCAACAACATTACAAAAGGCCATCATGAGAACTCAAGACATAAGAAACATAGTCTCCAAGAAGGCGCCAACAAAACCATTCACCCCTCAAGGGGGTAAGAAGATGAAGTTTCCCCAAAAGGCATGGATAGGGAAGGATGGGATGGATCAGGAAACTCGACAAGAACCAAGGAGGAAGAACCTTTGCTACAGTTGCAAGGAGTCATGGGAAATGGATCATCGATGTATGGGAAAAGGTAAATTCCATTATATTGAGGTAGTTTCCAACAAGGAGGATGACAATGATAATGAGGGTATTAGACAGGACAGTGGGAAGCCGTCACATGATACAGAATAGATGCCATTATAGGATAACCACAAGGGAGTGACAATTTCCACACTCTCGAGAATCTCTAAGTATTACACATTTAGGGTCAGAGTTATTATGTAGGTGTAGAGGGTTACAACATTGGTTAATGGTGGAGCCACCCACAATTTCATTGATGTTTCACTTGTAAACTTGTGGAGGATTTTGAGGGAATCAATGTGGTAGTAGTAAATGTGTACAACATGATGTGTTCTCACAGGATAAGGGGATTTGGTGTAACATTGGGAAACTATACGTTGATCGATGAATTTTGTGTCGTAGATATAAAATATACTCATGTGTTGTTAGGATTTTAGTGGTTGTACTCATGAGGATGGAGTTCTATAACAATGGTTGAAAGCGAGTCATTGTTAGAGATATGTCGAAATGTGCCCTGAAGATCATGTCTAATGAGTGAATGAAGGCCCTTTTTAGACACGGTGAAATGGCCTACGCAATAGAGATCTTGATCACCATGGAGACTCCATCACAGGATCGCCAGCATTACCGTGCAGATATCCAAGGATTACTTGGAAAGAATGAAATAGTGTTCAATCCATTGCAAGTAGTGAGACCACATAACAAAATATTTGATCATGTCATTGATTTAGAAAAGGGGACAAAGCCCATGATAACCACCTCGTACAGGCATCCAAAGAGATTCAAAGATGAAATAGAGAAGCCCATAAAGGAATTGTTAGATATGGGACATATCACCCCTAGCTCTAGTCCTTTCACTTTGTCAATTGAGATAGTTAATAAAAAATATGGCACTATGAGGATGTGCATATCTTAGAGGGCACTAAACAAGAAAATAATCAAAAACTGATACCCAATGCCCAAGATTGATGATCTAATTGAAAATTTTCATGGGGCAGTGTACTTTTCAAAGGTTGATCTGAGATCTAGATACTACCATATTTGAGTCAGAGATGAGGATATCCATAATCACTTGGGCTTCACTATGGGAAGTATGAGTTTGTATTCATTCCTTTCAGGATGACTAACTCACCAGATACCTTTCATTCCTTCATGAACCATATCTTCAATCCTCTACCTTTTAGTTTTAGTGGTGCAATATCCACCTTAGCTAGAAAATGAGGAGGATTCATTTGGAGGACCCTCATTTGAGTTCGTTGTGGTGTCTGGTCTCATCTTGCAGATATTTTGGAGGCATATCGGCTTGCATAGGGGGTTTGGGGCATTTTTCTAAAGGAGGTCGATTGTCATATCTACCGGTTCCATGAGGGTTTCACACAACTAGGAAAGGAGACACCTCTGTGGGTCGAGCACGAGTTGTATCGTGAGGACTCACTAGACGTCACAAAATCATCCTGTAAGGAACTCTATGAATATCGGGTTGTAGTAGTTCACTATATTTGGGTTCTAAGGGTTACAGTGGTCATTTGCAGAGTATATAGAGAAGGATCAGGCTTAGAAATCCTTGGACATCAAATCATTGGCATCATTCCAGGTTTCTTATTGTTTATGTAGTATACTTTACTGTTGCTTAAAAACCATTAGATTTGTGTGCTTAGGAGTATTCTGTGGTTATTATTACAACCATTAGATATGTTTGTATTGCTAAGATTTTTGGGAGTTTGCATCCATAATAATATGTAATGGTTATATTCACTATTTCTTTTGTAATGGATTCATGCAATATGTTTGGAAATATTCTTATTTGAGGAAATTGTTTGAAATAAGTTAACAACACCATTAATATAAGTATTTGGCACTTTTTCCTAAGAAGAAATAACAATTTGGCACAAAAAAACCAATATATCCCCACCTATCCTTGTTTGGTACATTACAGTGGTATCAAAGTTGGTAGTTATGCCATCCTATCACTACATTTATGCCTAGAAGAAAGGGGCATGGAGGACATATCTCTCGAGAATCGTTGGAAAGAGAAACAAGAGCAAACCAAGCAGAGTCAGAGCCAGAGGGAAGCATGGGAGACAACCTTGAACGGACTATGATCCAAATATTAATAGATATGGTCAAGGGATAGAATGAGGCATCCTATAGATAGTCAGAGATAACAAGGTTCTAGCAGTAGACCCTTTAAGTACTCACATAGATAGTGGGACAACATGGGATTATGAATTGTACAGATTAAGGTGGACCTAGTGGATCACATTGGGGTGACAAGATACACACAGAGAGTAGAAATAACCATACCCTAGCTTAGAGTAGGAGCCTAGAAATTCATAGGCCCTTATTACCATATTTCTTGAAAGGGAAGCCTATAGGAGCACATGAGAAAAGTGATCAGGGGATTGATATTAACACATCATAGAGAGAGTATGATACGATCGATGAATATATCCATAAAAAAGTTTCCTATAATGACTTTTACGACCTTAAACATATGTAAAGACCTAAGGACTGGAATAGAGGAGCGCAGGGCCAATATAAATTTGACCTCATGTACAAGGTGGGAAGTTTGATTATCCCTCTCTTTGATTGGTCAACCAAGAGATTAGCAAGAACATGGGTATATAAGTTGGACACCTACCTCCAACTTAACCCAATGACCGAGGAAGAATAAATCAATTATGCTACCCTTCACATTGAAGGAGAAGCTCACGAATGGTGGTATCATGGGTCGTTTGCAATAGGACATGGATCCATATGGATGTTGATGGCCTCCTACCTACTCCAACTGGCTTATTTGGGCAGTTTTCTAGTTTGGCATTTTTTTCCTAGTTTTTGGGTCCCTAACTTCCGGGGCCGTTTTGAGGCCCTAAACAATGTTTTTAGGACTTGTCATGGTTGAAATATAATCAAATTCAAATTTTGACGACAACATGTGTAGTCCTCAGATAAAACTTTCCAATGGGATATTGTGCGCCTAAAATGAAGATCATATGCAAAAGTTACGACCCCAGGAATTTGATGTACTAACTTACCCAAACAGGGCCCACATGACTTTTTTCGCTTCATCTTCTAGGGCTAGGTTTTTGGATGTCTAGGGTTTTTGAAATTCTTTTTTATTGTAAAAATGACTTCAGAGCCTCATTGTAATCAACTTCTTGTGAATGAGTGAAATCATCACATCTCTTCTCAGAGATAAGTTGCCACCATTCTAGCAATCTTGTTTTTTGCAGCATTTTACAGTTTCACCTTATTTCCTTATTAAATAGATACTATCTTTGTTATATATATGTTATTTTGTGTTAACTATATTTTGATAATAATCTGTATTCATTTTGTTCTTCTCATAAAGTCTGGATTAGTGGTATTAGAGTGGTCTTCTCCTTGTCTTTCTTAATGCATGTCCCCAACAAGATTAGGGTACAAAAAATTGGGTCTTGAGCTTGTTGTGTTGAGGATAAAAGCTCTCGCATGCCCAAGAGACCTCTCATGGTAGGAGAAAAGAAAGACGATGGGACACGAGATTCCTTCAAAAAAAATCTCAAAGAACCCCTCACACAACAAAGGAATGATATGATGGATAGTTTGGCACAAATCCTTTGGCGTCTACCAACAGGCGACACATCTTCCTCAAACAAAAGAGCAGCCCCCTTCAAGGTACAAATCAACTTCGATATTCCTATTTTTGAAGGTCAGATAGATGTTGATGTTGTATAAACATAGTTGAATCTACTAGAAGTGTATTTCTTTGTCCATAACTTCTTGAATAGAGAAAATATTACTTTTTTTCTCCTCAAAGTTGTTCCCCGTGTCAAAGATTGGTGGGAAACTTTTTGTGAGCAAACGGAATCAGGGGAACCCTCATTATTTATAGTCATGATCACTTGGGATTCCTTTAGGGATGTTATTAAGGAACAATACTAGATCATGTTGGAAGTTATGGTGACCTGTACACAAAATGGACCACACTGTGGAAGGAAAGAGACCACGCAGTGCCTGAGTTCACAAATATATTCCATACCTTGCACACCAAGTTGGGTATCAAATATTCTGAGTGACATATGGTGCTCAAGTATTGTGGTGGTGTTCATAGATACATTGAGGCTGAAATGGATTTTTTGGACATCTCGTCCTTGGGCACAACCTACCAATATGCCGTCAAAATCGAGCAAAATCTCAAACAAAAGACATGACAATTTTGGCCTGGGAACCCCTCATAGAAAAAGTCAAGAAAGGGTGGCCCCAACCTGTAGAACAAAGGATAGAGAAAAGACGGATGACCTAAGGAAAACTAGTAACAAGCAAAGAATGACACCAGAAAGAAAAATAAAGATACTTGGAAGTGGTGTGACTTCCATAAGAGCCCATGGCATAACACTATTGATTGTTGCTCAAAGAAGTCACTGGTGGCTGAGGTAAAAATCTCTGAATCGGATGTGGGTTTCGACTCTAAGTCAGAAATAGAAAGGGGGAGACAGATCATTGACACATAACCCATTGCTACCATTGCTACCGCCAAGCTCAAGCCCGGTGAACCAGATGAGCCAGAGGAAGGAGAGCACATTGTTCATTCACAGATGTGGGTGAAGGGTACGTCCCTGCACTTCATCATTGATAGAGGTAGCCAGAAGAATGTTATCTCAATGGAGGTTGTCGAGCAACTTTCCCAACCGACAATGATGCACACACAACCCTACACCATTGGATGGATCCACAAAGGAAGAGACATCCGCGCCAGTCAATAATGTTGTTTGTCATCCGACATCAATCCCTTCAGAGATGGGGTATCAAAGGAAGAGACATCTGCGCCAGTCAATAATGTTGTTTGTCATCCGACATCAATCCCTTCAAAGACGAGGTATTGTGAGATGTTTCTCCTCTTGAATTTTGTAATGTTATTTTGGGACAACCATATTTATGGAAACACCATGTTGTATATGAGTCTAGGCCTCGCAGTGTTGTTATTATTATGTTGAACAAGAAATTATTCAGGATACCCAAGGCAGTGTCACCTAGTTCCATTTCCCCCGAAATGCATACACCTATTGGCAATGGGCACATTTAATAGGTGTTTAGTGCTTAATAAGTTTTCTATGGACATGATTAAATATCTCTAGAATATTCTTACCCGTCATAGAAAATAAATGGTTGTGATTTCAATCATTAACTTCCTAGCTATTATAAAGACATTCATTTATGTGTTCATTTTTTTACATTTACCTATTCATATTTAAAAATTACTTTAATAAGCAATTGGTTTCCACGACTAAGTGATTAACAAAAATTAAAGTATTAACACGAAAAAAATACAGCAGTTTAATTTACACTTTTATGCCAAGAAAGTGGGAGGAGGCATTAATTCCAACACCACCTGGTATACTTAATTACCATGAAATGCAATTTATGCCACACAAAAAGATTACTCTGGATGCCACGTTTATCCTAACATTTTATCTCTCTTCTTGTGGGCGTTTTGTTTTACAGGTTCAAAGATAATTTTTTTTGGTGAACTTCGAAGCTTTGGGTTTCCATTTAGCCAGTTTTTCGCTTGGCTTTGATGTGTGATTATAAATATTTCCAGGCAGGCTACAGAAGAGGCATTTTCATGTATGTGTTAACTTTTTTGAATGTTGTTTTTAGTTTTGGTTGATTACCCATTGGGCATGCTTTTCAAATATGATCATATTTTTTTTCTATGTTTTTTTGTCATTGGTGCAGCGGATCTCTGAACATGGACATGGATGATTTCGCTATCGTTTTTGTTATTGGTGCAACGGATGATTTCACTATCATTCTTGATGGTGAACGCCAAGACATGCATTATCCTTAGCATAAGTCATTCGAGTGTCCAGAGAAAAATAAAGAAACTGGAGAGACTCACATTGTCGAGGCACAGAGGTGAGATGTTGAGGCAGAAGATGCTGAAGGTGGAAGATCATTGATGATGAAAAAATTCCTTTTGACACATGAGAGGGAGGTGGAGTGTTCAGCCCAAAGGACTAGAATTTTCAGAACAGCTTGGAAGACCAAGGGATGGGCATGCAAGGTCATTGTGGACAGCGGTAGCACGAAAAATCTCGTTTCAACTGAGATGGTAGAAAAGTTGGAGCTGGAGACGACTGATCATCCAAGTCCATATAAAGTTTTGTGGCTACACAAAGGACATCAAGTAAATGTCACCAAACAATGCTTAGTTGAATTTAAGATAGGAGGATATAATGATAAGATATTATGTGATGTCATTCCTATGAATGTTTGTAATCTATTGATGGGTAGACCATGGCAATATGATAGGAATGTGATTCATGATGGGCAAATGAACACATACACCCTAGAGAAGAATGGGAGGCATGGATGATTTTAGGGGCTAAATTTCGCTCATGGGCTAATTTTCCAAGGTTTTTCCAAAAACGAGATTCGCTATTTTAAAAATGATTTGCCCAAATTCTATAAGATAAATTATTTTACCTTAAAAATCGCCAAAATTTTATAAAAACTATAAAAAATACTAAGAAATTTGAATATTTAAAAACAATATCGCCAAACATTTATAGTTGACATATGAAGGATTAGTAATATTCACCAAGGTTTCTACATTTTAAAATAAATTTCCATCCTTAAAATCATCCCTCATGGGAGGAAACACATGTTTCTTCCAATAAAGAATAAGGAGGTGAAACCGGAAGTAAGCAAAACAGTACTTCTCATGAGTGGGAAGGAACTCCTTACCGATGTTAAGAAAAAGGAGGATCCATAGTTCATTGTGGTCAGGAACCTAAGGATTTTTCTGACTAGCACAAGAGTGGATAATTTACTAGAAGAAGTTCATGAACTACTGGAAGAGTTCACTGACATTGTAGTGGACGAATTACCTCATTCGTTGCCACCAATTAGGAGTGTGACTCATCACATTGATCTCATACCAGGAGTCAGTTTTCCAAACAAAGATGTGTACAGATTGACACCACAGGATAATGAAGAGGTTAAAAGGCAAGTCCAGGATTTGTTGGACAAGGGCTTGGTCAAGGAAAGCTTGAGTCCATGTGTTTTTCCGACAGTACTCAGTCCGAAGAAAGATGGAGGCTGGAGGATGTGTATTGATTCAAGGGTGATTAATAAGATAGTTATCTGGTATAGATTCCCATTGCCAAGAATGGATGATTTGATGGATTGTTTAAGTGGAGAAATATTTTTTTCGAAGATTGACTTGAAGATTGGATATCACCATATTCGCATGAGAGAAGGTGATGAATGGAAAACAACATTCAAAACAAACGAGGGGTTGTATGAATGGCTTGTTATGACATTTGGCTTAACAAATGTGCCAAGTAACTTCATGAGGTTGATGAAAGAAGTCCTGAAGGAGTCCATCAAAAAATTTGTCATTGTGTATTTGGATGACATATTGGTTTTTAGTAAAACAACAGCGGAGCATCTGAAGCATTTGGCTACAGTGATGCAGAGGTTACAGCAAGAGAAGCTGTTGATAAATATGAAAAAGTCCTCATTTATGAAGACAGAGCTCATTTATTTGGGATTTGTTATTTCGGCAAATGAGTTGAGGATGGATCCAGATAAGGTGGAGGTAATCAAAAATTGGCCATCGCCGAAGAATATCTTTGAGGTGATAAGTTTTCATGGATTGGATAGTTTCTACCAAAAATTCATCAGGAATTTCAGTGGAATCAATGCAGTGATGATGGATACAGTGAAGAAAAGACATAAATCTTTTCACTGGACTGAAGAGGCTGAAAATAGTTTCAATCTGTTGAAGAGGAAGATCATGGAACAACCTATTTTGTTTTTGTTGGATTTCCGAAAAACATTTCAAGTGAAATGTGATGCAAGTGGGTTTGCAAACGGGGTGGTCTTTAGTCAAGAAGATAGGCCAATAGCGTACTTCAGCGAGAAGATGGATGAAGCAAAGGTGAAGTATTCCACATATGATAAGGAGTTTTATGCCATCATACATGCATTGAAGAAGTGGAGGCATTATTTGATTCCGAAAGAATTTATTCTATACAGTGACAACCATGCACTACAGTTTGTGACTCAATAGGAGAAGTTGAATCAGAGACATGTCAAATGGGTAGAATATATGTAGAATTTCACTTTTGTAATTAAACACATTTCTGGTACTGCTAACAAAGTTGTTGATGCTTTGAGCAGGAAGTGTTTACTGTTGCAGGAGTTCAAAGTCAAAACATTGGGTTTTGATGATCTCAGGGACATGTACAGAGATGATCCAGATTTTTAGGAGGCATATGAAGTAGCTGAGAATACAGTTCTCAGAGACAGAAGCCCGTGGATAGAATACATGATCCATGAAGGATTGTTGTTTAAAGGCAATCAACTATGTATTCTGAATTGCTCCATGAGGGAGAATCTGCTGAAGGAGAAACACAGTGGAGGATTGGTCAGACACTTCGATCATGAAAAAAAAATTACAAAGTTGAGCGAATCATACTTTTGGCCAGGGATGCGATCAGAGGTCAAGAGATTTGTATACAGATGCAGAATTTGCCAGCATTCAAAGGGAAAGAGGCAGAATGTAGGTTTTTATCAACCATTTCCCATACCAGAGAAGCTGTGGGATGAAATTAGCATGGATTCCATATTGGGGTTGCCAAGGATGCAAAGAGGATTTGATTTGATCTTTGCGGTGGTGGATATATTTTCCAAGATGGCACACTTTATCCCATGTCAAAAAACCAGTGACGTGAATCACATCGCGAACCTGTTTTTCAAAGAATTCATTCGACTTCACGGCTTTCCAAGGAGCATAGTTTCAGATAGAGATACGAATTTCATAGGGCATTTCTGGAGGACCTTATGGAAGAAGCTGGGAACTAACTTGTTATTTATTTTAGCTTATCATCCTCAGACGGATGGACAGACATAAGTGGTCAATAGAAGTCTGGGAGATTTGTTGAGAAGCTTGGTGACAGAGCACCACAGTAGATGGGACAATATATTTCCCCAGGCAGAGTTTGTGTATAACGACTCAGTGAATAGGAGTACAAGACAGATTCCATTCCAAGTTTATGTCATACAACTGAGGGGAATTTCTGAATTGAGGGATTAAGAAAGAATGCAACTAGGAGTGCTAGTACAAAAGAATTCGCAGAAGTAGTGAAGGAACTTCACAACCGAGTGAAGGAGCGGTTGCAGAATTCAAGCCAGGAGTATAAGTGCAGAGCTTATTAGCATAGAAGACAACTTTAGTTTGAGTTTTGTGATTTGGTTCCAACACATTTGAGGAAAGAAAGGTTCCCGAGGGGAACATATAATAAATTGAAGGTGAAGAAAATCGGACCATGTAGGGTCTTGAGAAAATTTGGGGCGAATACTTATGAGATTGAATTACCCGATGGGATCGGAATTTCACTGATATTCAATATCTCAGATTTGTACCCATACAAGCTTGAGTAAGTAGGAGCAGAAAATGAACATTCATAGGTTCAGTGGTGAAAGAAAATGCCACTTGCAAAAAAGCCACAGATGGAGCGCATACTGGATAAAAGAATTGGTAAGAAGACCAGAAGGAAAGAATATTTTGAATATTTAGTCAAATGGAAAAGCCATCCAGTTGAAGATGCCATCTAGGAGACTGAAGCAGAGATACAGAAACATGGATATACCATGCAGGAGCTCATGGATAGGAGCCCATGAATATTTTCAAGAGAGGGAGTATGATGCAGAAGCATCGCCCACATCAAGCGAGCCAGTGTGGAAGTGAAGGACAACTGGACAAGCCCAACACAAATTTTGAAATTGTCTCGAAGATAATGCGCCAAACTTAAATGTGATAGTAAATAGAGGCATACTTTTATATTTTAATCAGACCTTGAGCATCCTGCTCCCGTCTGAAGTAGATAGAGGCATTTATGTTGAGATGAAATAGGTAGGAGGCATTTAATATAGTTAATGCAGGTAGATAGAATTTAATATTATATTAGACAGTTTTAGAAAGAAAGAGGGAAATGAGATATAGACACCCTCATTGTGTATTATAGCATTAGCATGACTACAGAGGAGCGAGAGCGAGCAGAGAAATGTGTAAGAACACCCATGTACAGATCTTGAATTAATAGAAGGAAATTTATTCAAATTCATGGGGTTGTGTTATTCTGTGTGTATGTATGTTGATTGATATTCTCATAGATGCTTGCTTCCTGTTATGCATTTGCTGTCATGCCATGTATATGATTTCATGTGTTGATATTGAAGTCTGAGAGGAAGTGGAATGAGTTTCAACTGTTTCTCTATCTGAGCAAGAATTCCTGCAAGGAGTGCAGTTGAAGGTGTCCGCAAGGAATGCATTGACAGAAGGCTTAGATAGTTTAACTTTTGTCCTCATTCGCCCAAAAGTGCATTTGGGGCACAAGAGTCGTGCAAGGAGTGCGCAGGCCAGGGAAAGCCTTAGGGTTGTGAACCTGAGCAAGAATTTGGAAGACTATTGTTGCAGGTGTGCGAAGAGTCGAAGGTTCTCAGATATTTGAAAGTGTCTGAAGGTTGCCACAAGGAGTGCGTGCAAGGACCCTCTTTGAGGCTCGAGGTTGTGAAAATCTCTAGAGGAGTAAGGCCTTTGAAAACATTAAGGGGCATTAGAAGGTTGTAGTGCAAGAAGATAAGTTCAGAGAAGAGTTCTTGGTTTTCCTTCGTAGAAATCATCAAAGGGAAGAAATCGATGATCAAGAATCTGAGGGAGGAATAGCAAAACCCCGCCAGCTGTCAAATTTGCCAGAGAAGTGAGGGGATTATAGTTGCATCCAAAGTTCAAGCTCAGGAGGTCGTGGACCACCGGATCTACACATAGATACCCGTCAGTCATTGGATTGACTGAGATTTGCACAAAGGTTAAGCTTCATGGACGGGAGGAGGAAAGTTTCGATGACAGGTGTGGTCATCGGGGATCAACATTTTGTGAGTTCTAGAGACGAGAAAAACTTTCTCTTCGAGATCGCGAAGTTTGAATTTCCAAAGAAATGGAGAGCTGCATGTGGGGCCTAGTTGATTTCATCTCATCAGAACAAGGCATTAGGAATTTGAAGTCGCAAAGACCCGAGACCAAATCAGGGTCGTTCATCTCTAGAGGGTGCATGGCAACAATCGAGGATATTGGGGAGAATCACAACAGGGAAGCCAAATCGGCATATCGGGATTCGATGTTTCATGAATCCTGAAGACAAGGCAACCAGAGCATTTGAAATTGTGAATCATGAAATAGCGAGGACAAATAAAGGACCGTTCATCCTTGAGGATGCGTGACCAAGATCGAAGCCTTCAGGAAATTCACCGAAAGGAAAAGTCAATTGTCAAGAAATCGGGGATCCTGTGGACAAGGGGCTCAATACATACTGACACTCGAAACCCTGAACCCCGATAAGAGATAGGATTGTGGTCACATAAGGCAGGGTCATGTGGACTGGGAGCATAGCCAAGAGGGGCTGAAGAAAAAAGGAAGCACATCTGAATATCGTAGATTAGGGATTTGAGGAAGAAAGTGTTGGTGACATCAGGGATTGGAAAACCTCAAAACCTGATTGTTATTTTCTATTGAGAACAGAGAAGCGCTCAGACCTAAGGGCTGTAATGAGTAGGATAGACCTATGGGTCAAATCTTAATAAGGATTCCAGAGGAGAATCAAAAGAGTCGCTTCGGCTCGAGGGTAATTTAGAACGATCCTTAAGACCAGGAGGTCAGGCGCAGAACCTGCTGAGGTAGGTGCATGGGGTGCCCTGTGTTACCAACAAATCAGCATGAATTCTACAACTTGGCACAAGGCCTACAACTTGGCATGAAGCCAATAACTTGGCACAAAGTCGACAACTTGTCACAGATCCCTACAATTTGGAATGAAGGCATACAACTCGGCATGAAGCCAACAAGTAGGCACGAAGCCTACAACTTGACATGAAGCCTACAACTCAACACAATGCCTACAACTCGGCACAAAGTCCTAAAACTTTTCAAAAAGGCCTGCAACTCGTCACAAAGGCCTACAAATCGTCACAAAGGTCTACAACTCATCACAAAGGCCTATATCTCGACACAAAGGAATACAAATCGGCACCAAGGCCTACAACTCATAATGAAGCCTACAACTCAACACAAAGGCATACAACTCGACATGAAGGCCTAAAATTCAACACGAATCCTACAACTCAACATGAAGCGTCCAATTCAGCACGAAGCCTCCAAATCAACACAAAGGCCTACAACTCAGCACAAAGGCCTAAAAGATCCTTGTTTTTGAATTATGACATCAACTCCCTTTAACTGATAGAATCCTATAACCATGATTTTGTCTACTACATATTCCTATGCATCCTGCAAAGTGTCACGAAACCTTGCTTCTTCCTTATCACTAACTCCCTCTGAAGTTTGACTCCCTCATAGTCCTTTCAAGTCTTTATTTTCTTTGGTAACCTTCTTGGAATATGTAGGATAACCTTTCCAAAATAGAAACAACAAGAGAAAAGTATTTCCAATATAATAATATTTTTTATAAGAACATATCAATTTCATGGTAATTCATTATAGTATTACCAAGGTGTCCTTCCTAAGAATAAGAACAAGAAATATCTCCTAGAAAAGATGTTAGTTCATATTGCAATTATGTACAATAATTATTTATATTAATAATACATGCTACTAAGTATTCATTTGTTCCTAGAATTAATAAAATATAAAGGATTTCAATACTCACTTAAGAAAAAATAATAAAAATATCAAACCTGATATGAAAACTTGGATTCTGGCTATTGTTCCACTTGAGTTTCTTTTCTTATGAGACAAGTATTATTTCCAACATGGAGAGTTTGTTGTTACAATTGGATATGATATCCCTCTGGATCTACTATTGCTACTTGGAAAAAATATCCCTTCTCCTACAAACACACTCAAGATAGTGATACAGTTTAAACATATACAAGTACATACCTCCAGCAATAGTGACACCATCCAACAACAGTGACAAGCAATGCCAAACCCAAAAATTTCAAAGTGCTCCAACTTGCAATATGGAGGTAGCTTGAGATGCGCTTAGGTAAGTGATCTGGATTTTATGAGCATAATGAAATGAAGATAGATTATTAATAGGTGCTTAACACAAAATAACAGAGATACAGTAAAACTGGTTTTCTATTCAATAACGAAATAAGTTGAAACTGTGAAATGCAGTGGAAACAAGCTTGCTGGAATGGTGGCGGCTTATCTCTAAGAAGAGATGTGATGGCAGCATGAATTCACAAGAAGACAATTAAAATGAGGCTCTAAAGGCCTTTTTACAATAAGAAAGAATGCCAAAAATGCTATACATCCAAAAACCTAACCCTAGGAGATGAAACACCAAAATTCATGTGGGCCCCGTTTAGGTAAGCTAGTGCATCAACTTCCCGGGGTCGTAACTTTTGCATACGATCTCCAATTTAGGAGTGTAATAGCCCATTAGAAAGGTATGAATGAGGAGATTCATTTTGGGGTCTCAATATTCCTTTGGCTATCATTGAGGAGATCGATACTGAAAAACCTTCATTTAGGCCCGCAAAATGGCCCTGGAAGTAAAAACTGCTAAAAATAGTAAATTGCCAAAAATGTCAGAAAACTGTTTTGAGCCAGTTGGAAAAGGTGGGTGGCCATCGATATCCATATGGATCAATCCTCCCTCCTTAGGAAGAAATGGTATCCATTTCATTTAGGTCCCCCATTAGATGAGGAAATTTTGTTGAATTTTGCCCCGAGTGAGCCACTTGCCTTGGTGCAGGAGCTGCCCTTCTTTGACGACTCGATAAAGTTGGATCCTTTGTTGTCAAGTGCCCTTGATCTGTCTATCCAAAATATGATCATTGGATGCCTATTGTATGCAGTTAGGGTTGAGCTCTGTTGGTTTCAATTGTTCTGCTACTTTTGAGGTGTCCAATAATGATGGGAAATAAGGGCGAAGGACATCCACGTTGAACATTGGGTGCAGGCCAAGGAAAGGAGGAATGTTGAGCTCAAAAGCATTATCCCCCATGGACTTGGTGATAGTGTACGGTCCATAATGGAGTGGGTGAAGATTTCTATGGGGTCCTGTAAGTCATTCTTTCTGCAAGTGCAACCAAACTTTGTCACCCACCTAAAACTTATGCGGCACCTGATGTTGATCATGGTGTTGTTTGTACTTGTCATTGGACTTCTGTAGGATATCCTGAACCTGTTGGCATATGTGCTGGATCCTCTCAATGAACCAGGTGGTTTTGTCAGCTTCAGTTGGATCAGGAGATGATTCAGTCAAGGTTACCGCAACGGGAAGTGCAACATCTATGGGACCCAATGGTTGGAATCCCAACCCCACTTGAAAGGGGTTGTGGCCAGTTGAGCTATGTAAGGCTCGATTGTAGCTATGATGGACATAAGGAAGGATCTCATCCCATGTGTTAGGGTTATTTGAATTATACATGTGAAGGATATGCACAATCATTCGATTTAAAACCTCGGTTTGGCCATCTGTCTGAGGGTGGAAGGCCATGGATTTGGTGAGCTTGGTGTCTAGCAGTGACCAGAGGCTCGACCAGAATGTGCTGAGAAATCGACTATCTTGATATGAGACAATGGTTTGTGGGATTCCAAAATGTACCTAGACTTGTTCAAAGAAGAGTTTGGCAGTGGCCTCTATTGTGATTCTCTTCTTATAGGCAACCAGAATCGCCATCTTAGAAAAGCGATCAACAACCACAAAAAAACAGTCATTTCCTCGCTTGGTGGATGGGAGGCCCGACATGTAGTCCATTGAGATGGATTCTCATGGCCTATAAGGAGTAGGAAGAGGGGTGTACAGGCCCTGTTTCTTAGTGGTTGGTTTGGCAATAACACAGGCAATGCAGGACTTGATATACTTGTCAACCTCTTGTCGAAGTTCGGCCATTAGAAATGTTTCTGTAGCATCACCACTGTCTTTTCGACGCCAAAGTGTCCTACCACCCAACTATAGTGGGCTTCCTAGATCATCTTCACTTGCTCTCTTGATAGAACACAGATATGGCCCAGATGACACAAAAACCCATCTTGAAGATGGAAATTATCGACAACTGCATTTGCACCCAACATTTGGTAGGTTGTGGCGAAGTTAGGGTCTGTCTCATAGAGTTGGGGCCATCCATATGTCTCATGGCCGCAAGAGTCTAGCACCGTGGTGAGTGTCCTGACTGGCGGTCTGTTGAGACAACCAACGACGAGATTGATGCTTCCTATTTTATACTTGATGTTAAGGTGGAATTGCTACAAGTATGTGGACCACTTTTGATGGCGGTCATTTTGCAGTTTTCTCTATGTCTGCATGAACTAGAGTGGCTTATGATCAGTGTGGATGACTGTCTCCTTCCCAACAATGTAATGTCTCCACTAGAGACATGCTTTCACAATGGAGTACATTTCTTTTTCATAAGTAGGGTACTTATGGACAATATCTGACAGTGTCTCACTATGATAGGCCACGAGGTGGCCGTGCTGAGTGAGAACGATGCCCATGGCATAGTCTAAAGCATCTGTCTCGATCTCAAAGGGATGTTGTAGGTATGGTAGTGAAAGTATTGGGGCTGAGCACAAGCGTTGCTTCAAATCATCAAACGTTTGTTGTTGGGACTGGCCCCATGCAAATTTTTCCTTACCACCACCCCTGTTTATTTGGTTGAGGGCCCATGCAATATGGGAGAAACCCAACACGAACCTGTGGTAGAAATTAGCAAGTCCTAAGAAGCTCTGAAGGTCAGTGAGTGTTGTTGGGGCTATCCAGTCACGAATGACTTGGATCTTGGTTGGATCCACATGTACGCCATGTTGATCAATGATGTAGCCCAGGTAATGGACCCTGTCCATGCTGAAGGAGCATTTTTCCAGGTTGGCATATAACTTGTGCTGCCGCAAGGTGTGCAAAACCTATTGAATATGATGCAAGTGTTCATCCCAAGTCTTGCTATAAATTAGAATGTCATCCAGATACACCACTACAAAACTATTGGTGAATGGTCATAGGATATTGTCCATCATCCTCATGAAAGTGGCTGGAGCATTTGTCAAACCAAAGGGCATGACCAACCATTCAAAAAGTCCTTCCTTTGACTTGAAGGCGATCTTCCATACATCTGTCTATTCTATCGGGACTTGGTGGTAGCCAGACTTCAGATTAATCTTACTAAAGTATTTGGCCCCTGTGATTTGATCAAGGAGGTCATTCATTCGGGGAATCGAGTACCGGTTTCTGACAGTGATTTTATTCAGAGTGCGATAATCAATACAGAGTCGCCAGGTTCCATCTTTCTTCTGTACCAGTATGATTAGGCTCCCGCGAGGTGATGAGCTAGGGCATATGTGCCCCTTGTGGAGAAGTTCTTGGATCTATCTCTTGATCTCCTCATTCTCTAACAAAGAGAGACGATAGACTGGCCCATTGGGCAGCGGTGCACCGTGGGTCAGATCGATGGGGTGCTTGACTTGGCAGTGTAAAGGTACCCCTATAGATGAGGAGAAGATATCCAAGTATTCTTCCATGACCTTATCTACTTGCTTCTGCTATGTGGAGAGGTCGGCTACAGATACCCTGGATGTGGTTATGATCTTTCACTTATTCTGAGAGCGAATCATGAAGAATAAAAACTTCACCATCTGAGAGATGACCTTCCTACATTTCTTAGCAGAGATCAAGGAAATATCACTAGGTGGGACTGCCTTGGGTATCTTGTACAATTTCCTGTTCAAAGTAATATTAATACTACAAGGCCTAGACTCATATACAGCATGACATTTCCATAAATAAGGTTGGCCCAAAAGAACATCACAAACTTCAAGAGGAGAAACATCACACAATACCTCGTCTTTGAAGGGCTTGATGCCATACAACAGTCGACACTGTTGGTTGATGTGGAGATAGCTTCCTTGGCAGAGCCATCCAATGGTGTAGGGTTGTGGGTGTGGCATTGTTGGTAGGGCTAGATGCTTGATGACCTCTGCTGAGATGAGGTTCTTCTAGCTACCATTTTCAACGATGAAGTGCAGCGGGGTGCCTTTTACCAACATCTATGAATGGAAGAGGTGCTCTCCTTCTTCTACCTCATCTGGTTCACCAGGATGGATCTTGGTGGTAGCAACAGTGGCACTGGGTTCTGCGTCAATGATCCATCTTCCCCTTTTTGGTTCTGTCTCAGAGTCAAAATCTACATCTGATTCAGAGGCTTTCACTTCGACCACCAGTGACTGCTTTGAGCAACAATCAACTTCCCGGTATCTTTCTTTGTCTTTCCGGTGTCCTTCTTTGCTTGTAGCTTGTATTGGTTGTCTTGATACTATCCATATTTGCTCTGTCCTTTGTTCGGTGGGTTGGGGCTGCCCTTTCCTGGATTTTGTTGTGAGGGGTTCCCAGGCCCAAATTGTTGTGTCTTTTGTTTGAGCTTCTTCTCAATTTTGACGGCATATCGGTAGGCCACGCCCAAGGATGAGATGTCTAGAAATTCCATTTTGGTCTAGATTTATCTATGCAGAGCACCCCGATACTTGAGTACTATATGTCTCTCTGAATCTTTGATACCCAACTTGGTGTGCAAGGTATGGAAGATATTTGTGAAATCTGGCACTGCTTGGTCTCTTTCTTGCCGCAGTGTGGTCCATTTGGTATACAGGTCGTCAGAACTTCTGACAAGGTAGTATTGTTTCTTAATAGCATCTCTGAAGGATTCCCAGGTGGCCATGACTGAAACCAATGAGGTTTCCTCTGTTTCCTTTTTCTCACAAAAAGTTTCCCACCAATCTTTGACATGGGAAATCACTTTGAGGAGCGCAAAAGTAATCTTTTATCTATTCGAAAATTTATGAGCAGAGAAATACCATTCTAGTAGATTCAACCACTTGTCTACAACATCTGCATCTACCTGAACTTAAAATATAGGAATATAAAAGTTTTTTTGTACCTTGAAGGGGGCGGCACCTCCGTTCGAAGAAGATGCATCGCCTGTTGGTAGTCACCAAAGGATTTACGTGAAACTACCCATCATCTCGTTCCTGTGTTGCGTGAGGGCTTACTCAATAAATAGTTTGAAAGGATCTCCTGTCCCATCATATTTATTTTCTCTTTCCATGGGAGGTCACTTGGGCATGTGAGAGCTTCTGTCCTCAAGAGAAACAAGCTCAAGACCCAACTCCTTATACTCTGACCTCGTTGGGGACATGCATTAAGACAATAAAAAGAAGACCACTCTGATACCACTGATCCAGATCTTATGAGAAGAACAAAATGAATACAAATTATTAACAGGTGCTTAACACAAAATAACAGAGATACAATAAAACTAGTTTTCTATTCAATAACAAAATAAGCTGAAATTGTAAAATGCAGCGAAAACAAGCTTGCTGGAATGGTGGCGGCTTATCTCTGAGAAGAGATGTGACGGTAGCACACATTCACAAGAATCTAGTTACAATGAGGCTTTGAAGGCCTTTTTACAATAAGCAAGAATTCCAAAAACCCTAGAAATCCAAAAACCTAACCCTAGGAGATGAAATGCCAAAAGTCATGTGTGCCTCGTTTGGGTAAGCTAGTACATCAATTTCCCGGGATCGTAACTTTTGCATACGATCTCCATTTTAGGCGTGTGATAGCATGTTGGAAAGGTATCACCGAGGAGATTCATTTCAGGGGTTCAATTATTAATTTGGTTATCATTTAGGAGCTTGAAACCAAAAAACCTTCATTTAGGCCCTCAAAATGGCCCCGAAAGTAAAAACTGCTAAACATAGTAAATTGCCAAAAATGTCAGAAAAATGTTTTGAGCCAGTTGGAAGAGGTGGGTGGCCACCGATATCCATATGGATCAGTAAGGCTCACTAGGAAAACCAAAAATTAGTCCCATTACTTCATAAAATCTTTCACTGCAACTAGTATTGCAATTGGTGTTGGCACTGCAACTAGTGTTCCAAATAGCACTACAATTGGTGTTGCAACTGGCACTATAATTGGTGCTACAATTGACACTGTAACTAGAATGAAGGAACTAGCACTGCTACTACAATTTTTCTTCAATGATCTTAGTAGAGAGTTGTGCATCTAAATTCTAGTAGTTAGACTGTTCTAGAAGTGGTGTGGGCCCATAACCTGTTAGAATATTGAGTTGGACTAACCATATATAATATCACATTATTTTCATAAAACCATAGGCACGTATCCACCCTCAAGCACCATAACCTATGACAGATAGAATGATTATGGAACACTAGACCCAACAGATAACCAATAGAGAGAGTGCACCTTTATCCAAAGGTAGCACACCAAGTAGAAATTCCTAAAACACAAACCAAGACTAGTACCCAGCTTCAGTCGTTGCAGCTGCACTCTTCCTCTAGACTTCCACACAACTTTCTTATGTGTTAGTGTGTTTCCAAATGATCTCAAGAAAATTCTATTTACACTAATATGGTGATGTGAACAAGTGTCTTTTCAAGAAGGGCCAGCCTATCCTTTTTTGCATATAATACTTCAATATTACTTATTCTGCTAAGTTGACTTGTCTACTAGGTTTTCACACATTTGTTTAGGTTTTCTCTTGCTTCCTTAAAATTCTATTCTATTCAATCTTTATCCG
>ML799039.1:110515-179490 GCA_009831015.1 Picea engelmannii | reverse complement strand
CTATTTCTTATTCAATTGTATGTGGACGTTAGTTACATGTTTGGTACCAATCAAAAGAGGTTTCAATTGATTAATCATTAATGGATATTTGGTGGGCATACGTGATGGAGAGGTGGTGATATATAAAGGAAATCTCTTGAGGATTAATGGATTAGAAGGAAATTGAAAGTCATTGTTGCATATTTGGATATTGTTGCGAGTAGTTGATAGAGGTCGAAAAATATGGGGTCATATGAGATCGATAGGCCACATTGCACAAAAATCATATTTCAAATCATATTTTTCTCTTGTCCATCCCCACCACCCTCGCACCCTTCCCAATGCACATTTACTATGCTTTTAATGCTAATAACTTACCATATAGGTTCGAAATTATTTTCATTAATAATCGAAAGGCTCGAGGAAATCTCTTATTAAAACGCATTAAAGAAGGATTTACAGAGGGTTATATTTCCTCCCTTCAACGTTCATTTTAAACATAATCTGGAGCATGGGAACATTCTCATCAACTTATGGAAATAGCTCGAAAACAATTATGTGGATATACATTGAATATTTTTTGGCACGAGGACCATAGTTTTCAATGGTTCAGGGCATATTCCTACTATTCATCCCCTTCTACCCAGAAGGAATTCATCTGGAAATCTGGAATTACACACGTAGGGCGCATCCCAGAAGTTTCTGATTGTAAAGATTTGGTTTCCTAATGTGCCGAGAGTTATATTCCAATCTAGAAGATCATCCAATTGTGTGACCATCCCCCTATATCCCTGTCGCCCCAGTTATTTCATAAGATGTAAGACTTCCCGAGCTAACGCTTACCTTTAAAGGCGATGATTGCAGACAATTCTTAAAGAAGCATGACAATGGGTTGGACCTCTTACCTGAATTCTTGGAGGACCAAGTGGTCGTCCCCATAGACATCACAATATTGTAGGTTAGTTCATTTAAAAATCCTTTCCAAGAAATTGCTTGGCTTTTTATGAGGGTCACAGGACAAGAAACTTCAGCCACCATCTCTCGCATGATTATGTACATTCTATATTTTACCGTTAAAGAATAGGCCATCTTCGATTGGGGAAATTTTATTTTAATTGAAATATCTTCTCAATTGTCTCAATACAAGACATAGAAGAAATTATTTATGTCATCTTATTGTGTTTTTGCAATAGCACATTGTTGTCATTTCCCGCGATTGTTTGTGTGTAAGAAGGTAAATTGTGAATTTGACCCAGTAACCTTTTGGTATCAAGAACAATGGAGGCACAAGGCCACCTAGCACTTTTATGAAGTTTTTAATGATTTTGTCTCAGTTTTTAAGGGATTTTTGTTTGGAAAGGAAACTCCCCAAATGTCCGACTAGGAAAGAAAGTTCCTAGATAGGAAGGGGACACTGGAAAATATGGAGAATTATAATTTTATAACGATTTTTGGTTCCAAGGAAAATCCTTTGTTCTTTCCATGTCACATATCTGATAAATTATTTGTTACTGAAATAGAAAGGAAATACGACTATTGGTTGCATTTTTTCCATGAAAAGAGAACAAATCAATTCATTCCTCTGCCTTGGAAAGTTGGGGACTTCGTATTTAGAAACATAAATAATATTGATAAATTTGCAGGCCATTTCCACGGTCTGAATTTGAGATATGCTGAAAGAGTAAAGGGCTTTGGCCCTAGTGGAATTTTTTTATAACTTATGTTGGTTGTTGGTTTCAACATTTATTTCATTAATACTATTCTAAATGAATACGGAGATAATGTTTCAGGCTCTCCCGCTCGTAACGTTAGTGACTTGAAAACGATACTTAGCACTAATGAGTCGCACAAGAAGAGAGGAAAAGGTTCGGGTGAGAAAAGTGCCCAATACCCGACTGTCACTCCAAAGAGTACAACATCTCAGAGAAATTCCCAAATGGCCAACCAAATTAAGAAAGTAGCCCATAGTTCTTCAGGTGGAGGAGGCGATAAGAACCCTCCTTCAAGCAAAATTGAAATTTCTCATACGCTTCCTGTAAGGAAGAAAATAAAAAACATTTTGCAAGAAGAGGAGGGACCTCGAGGTGAAAGAAACATCTATGACCTCTCCCTCGAATATATGGAACTCGAAATTGACATTGAAAAATTGTTCCCCAACGTCGACCAACTAGAGAACACTGCCCACCAGAATCCTCCTATGGAAATAATTGAGAGTGAGACCTTCGATGAAGAAGAGTCTTTTGTATTTTAGAGTGTTTTTTTTTACAACGAGTCTAAAAATTTGATTATTGAGAAAAGAGATATAAAAACTAAAAAGGGTAAATCTCTTTCAGATATTAACTTTCAAAACATGCAGCCTTCCCAAATTTCCCAAATCCACCGAGCAATTAGAGATTCTCTAGATAATTCTATTGGAAGCATTGAAGCGGAGAATTTCAGGTTAAAGGAAAGAATCAAAGAATTGGAAGAAACTTCAATGCCTCTTCTTGTACTTGCTAGTCCTTTAGCAATGATCGGACCTACCACACATGTGGAAAAATTAAAAGGGTCGAAAAGCCTTCTCACATCATCCCTACACTATGTAGAGAAGAATATCAAAAATAGAATGGAATTAATTATAGAGGCTTGGGACATGTAAAAAGCATGGTCTCTTTTGGAATGAGGGCGCATGCCTTCCATGAATATTTACAGGTAGATTTGAAAAATGAAGAGGGTTTTTACCTCGATGCAGTTGTACCCTTTGGTTTTAAAGTTACCAATATGACAGAGTTGAGAAGAAGAGAGGAGGACCTCCCTTCTCCAAAACGGATAAAAAAACTAAATGCATGTTGAAAGGAAAAGGTTAAATTCCTGAATATTATTGTCTAAGCATGTAGTCATGTCATAACTAGAAGAGAAGAATTATTCAAAAGGATGACTGAGATGGACCTAGCTGGGAGCACCAATGAGGTCCAAGACCCAAAATTGATACTCAACTCGTTGTTCTTAACCAAGCAAGCATTTGAAGAACAGGTTGATACCTTTAAGGGGTTATCATTTGAAAATTTCTATGGCATTCTTGAGTACAGTGAAGATGGTGTGGAAAATTGGCTAGTCGGCTATTCTATTAAAAATCAAGATATTGAAGAAGATCTGTGGGATATTTCTATTGATCTAAGGGACTTGTAAGGAGATCTCTTCAATATAAAAATCCGGCATGAAATCAATGTGGCACCAATGAGGAGTTACATCGAGGAGTGGTTGGTTTAAAAAGGTTGTCAAAAAACTTACCAATGAAGGGAAAATGACGGTTGAGGTGGCTCCTATAACCACCAATGACAACGATAAAAGGACATCAGAAAGAAAATAGAAAAAGGGAGAGACCATCATAGTAATTTCATGTTGATCACATATTTTTGTCTTTATCAAGTTCTTCATCCAGTTACTCCACCTCTTTAAATAGAAATGTTTAAACGAAGACTGATATTTCCTTTTTCTTCTTACCAGTTCTTGTTGTCTTCCATTGCCCAATTTATTATTTATAAGAAATTCATTCGTATACATATTTTCTTTATGGTCTGTGGGATCCCTAATCCTAGTCATTATGACAAACTCATTTTAATTTCAGAGAATATGTACCTAACTATATATTTCTTAGAAATTCCAAGAGAGTTATTTTGGGAACAATCTCGACTGTATTTTGTAACCCAATTTTTTTGAATATAAAATATTTGAGGTTTATCTATCGTTATCTTCATTTGAGGTTCCCAGGTATCACTTTGTTAAAGCTCTCTTATGCATGTGGATCATTTTCTTTTAATTTTTCATGTGATCAGAAATATTTATTTAAACTATTATGGATGTGAGGAAATTTTTCCAATTTTTCTTTAATACATAAAATGTGTGATTCCTGGTCCATTCTCATGAACTTTCTTTAAACAAAAAAAAAATATTTCTTGTTATTTTATATTTATTTGATTACCACGACGAACTTCTGCAAAGTCCCATATTCTGAAGACCCAAAGTCCCATGAGGTTGTTGTTTTAGTCCTAACGGATTCAAGCATCAACATGACCCTCTATTGGGTCTACTTCAGATCCAACAGTCTTTGGATCGAACATCTTGGGGTTATAATTGCATCAGTAACACCAACCCGCATGGGGGTTAGTGACCATTACTTACCAACCACCCATATTTCTATGATGGTGCATCTAGATTCAATGATCCGATTCTTCTCATCACATATCATATGAGATCAACAAATCTTGTCATCTTTCCTCTTCGGGCCCTCGTCAACCAACCAATGGTTGACACCTGTCATCCTAAGGACACTCTAGTAGCCTTGCTGTAAATCCACATCATTCATGGTGGCATCGCCCTCACTCCTGTTTTGAACTCTTCTCATGGAATATCAATGAAGGATATTCTTCTCTCCCAACAGCAGATTGACGATTATTGTCATGTCATCAATGCTTGTTTTTTCAGCATACATGGCCTTGATAACCCTTCAAACCCTGATGTATGGCCTAGATCTCTAGAGGAAAAACCTCAAAATATCCAACGGCCATAACTGAAAACGATTATCCAAAGGAACTCATTGCCCAATGGGACCCACCTTCTTCCCATTGGTCAATCCTTTGATGAAACCTGTCACTACTTAGGGAACATGGAATACCAACTTGGAAATTAATATCATCAGGTCGTCACCACATCCTCTCATGGATTAGGTGATACCTACAACAAATCGACAACAATCGTCACCTCTCACCACTCATCAATCAATGGTCATTATTATCTCTTCAGAATCCTACTCTGAGCTCTTCAGAGTTGTACTTTGAACCCTTCGGGGTTGTGCTCTGAACCCTTCAAAATCAACTCTGAAAATGGTAAACTCCTAAAAGTTTCACCACCTGACACGTGGCACAATATTTGTTGGATATGTGGCATCATCACCACCTGACATGTATCCTTCATGTTCCCATAAATTATTTCCCATAGGTGCCAGGTCATCATGACATGTGGCACAATCCTTGCTTGAAACGTGGCACGATCTTCACTTGACACATGGCACCATCCACATCACCCTCTTAATATTTTGGTAGGAGATCGAAGGACTAGATCTCCTTTTGGAGTTCCTCCATTCACAGTATATCAATGGACCAGATCTTCCCTCAAATTTCCTCCTTCATAACACCCCTCCCCCAATTCCACAACTAACTCTGAACGACATTCTTCAATGGACGACTAGGATCATATCTTTCTCTAGTTCTGATTAATGATCCATATTTTCCTTCGGGCCCCCTCCTACAGAGTGTTTCTCCTCTAGGACTATAACTTACTCTGAACAGTGTCCTACGAAGAACAACTAGGATCATTTGATCTCTCCAAATCGACGACCAAGATCTGGTCTAGCCCCAAGATTTACATCCATGTCGATCAATGGTCGGATATTTTCATCATGCCTAGTCGAAGGCTACGATCCATTCAGAGTGAAATAAGGTCTTATCACACATCAAGGATATTTGGGGCCCTTGCGACAGATCAATGGCTAAGAGTTCATTTTTCCCTTGCTCTGATCGAGGGTCTAGATCTCACCTCAAAGTCCCCTAATCTAAGTTCGTCCTCCCCAGGTCTACAACTTACTCTGAACGACACCCTACGATGGAAAATTAGGATCTATGATCTCGCCAGATCAACGGTTGAGATTTAATCCTATCCCTATGTTGATAAAGGTTCCAGATCTAACCTCCATGCTAAATCGATGGTCATGATTAATTTGTTGTGTCGATATCAATGGTTGTGATTCTTTCAAGATCCAACATGGGTTTTATACCTATTAACAGTTTGAAATTGAAATAATTCATTCAAGAAAGTCTTCTAAGAAACTTCTAGGGATTTACCAAACTCTTAGGAGCTCTCACCTTGCTCCACAAACCGCTAAGGCACTTCTACTTCACTTCTTAAGTGGAGATTCACATCTTGTGAACTGCCTATACTAGGACAGGGGATTCCACAGAAGCATTAAGACTCTTTGAACAACACAGATGCCTCTCTCATGTACAAATATAATCCCATGCCTATCTCAAGACACATTGTCCATCCCTCCTAGGGGTGTTGTGCATTCTTATTTTATAAGCCTATTTTCTTTTCATGGGAATCACACTATAGTAATTATTCTAGTGCACACATGGGAGGCACAATCATACGAAAATATCTATAGCACACCTACATGCATATCCAAATTCAATTCTATTACATAGGATATATGAAATTCTTATCTATTTACAAATATACCATCCAACTAACTGTGGGTGATCGCCTTTCCACCCAACCATAGTCTCTGCATGTTTAGTCACTTCAGTACCACACCACCCCCATGCCAAACCATGATACCACTAGGGAGTTCCTCTACAGTTACTCATGCATTCTGTCACAATATGTTCCCCCCCACGATGTCTAAACTCTCCTTCCCTTCTTCTTCTATGTATGTCCCCCCTTTTTCTCATGCATTCTTTTGCACGTAAAATCCCAAGGAAGGTTCTCTAACCATCCCCTATATTTTTTCAAAATTAAATTGAATCAACCTTGGGGATTGTGGAATGGTACACTGGGTACCTTTGGATCACAACTTCTTCTCTCTCATCCAATACCTCCATGCTTCCATTCATTGGTATGGCTGGTTGCTAAACCACCAATCCTTTTTTTATTAGCTGGTTTTCCTTGAAATCAGAGTTAAGGGAAATATCTTAATATTTCCAATTAAAATATTTCATCAAGGAGCATTGGGTCATATTGACATAATGAACCCCTCTCTAGGTTTTCCATTCTTTCCCTTGGTAGTATTATGGCCATTACTTTAAGGATTCACCCCCACAATCATTTGTTGGCATTTTTTCTTAATCATTAATATATTTACATTGTTTTCATGCCATAGCATGGAAATAATTAATTACATATAATCATAGGTTTAGAGAGTGGGTGTTACAATCCCCTCCCCCTTCAAAGGAACGTCGTCCTGGGTGTTCTTTCTCAGTAACACCTGCTATGCCTTGTATTTCAATTTCTTCAACATTACTTTTTTTTTCATCATATTCTGGTCCTAACTCGAACTCTAGCATTTTAGGACATGCCTACGGAAATTTAAAATAGTAAGTATATTTATCCCATTTTTTTTGCTAAACATTTTATTTCTGTTCATAATTCAAGAAGAATAAATTCACAATTCATCACAATACCTATTTGTGTAGTTCATGGATCTTCATCTATATGGTTGTCATGTTTACTCAGATCATTGTTTTCCTTGCCATACTCATTCTATGCATTATCCCAGTAAACAAATGAAAAAAAATTTAAAGACTCCACCGAGTCTTTCACTTGAGCTATCAAAGTCTCTCCTTCCTTGTAGTCACTCGCATTTCAGGCTCAGGCTCAGGCATCCCCTTCTATGTTATATAGTCCCTAGGGAAATCCATCTTTCCTACCCAGGATTTCTAACACAAGAAGAGTTTCAGAGACTTCACTGAGTCTTAAAGATGAAGCATCCCCCAATATTTCTCTTCCAATGTGTCCCTTTGGCTTGCTCTATTGAAAGAGTCCCTTCAGCCCATGTTACCACAACACACCATTATTTATGGTGATCATGACTTATCACAAAGTTATTTTGTCACAATAGTTTCCTTCATCCATGCTTTCTTATTTGAAAACCACGGTCTATCCTCCCTCGACAGATCTTTTCATCCCACCTCTTTTCACATGCATACATAAATTTGTGAGATATTTTCATAAATTTTCGATCAAAATTCTTTTCAAATCTGTTACCCATAGATTTTCAAATTCACAGTTCCTTTCATTTTCAAATATGTTCCATATTGGAATCAAAGTTCATGAGCATGAGATTTCCTTATCATAACAGTTTGGATCTTTACAACTAGAAGGCATTGATCTTCCTCATGGGCTTACAATATTGCCATATCCAATACCATATTTCCTGCAGTTTCAATACTCACACAACCAAACAATTTGTTAGTTTCTCATGAATATCACATTTTCGTTGTACACAGTTTCATAATTATTATGCATACTAACAACTACATCACATTTATATATTTAGTGATATAAAATAAAATGAATTTCCATTCCTCACACAAGATTTATCTCAACATACCAAACCTTTCAAATGCAGGTAATCATTAGATGAAATTAATCAATGTGTCAATGCCCATGGCCACATTCACATGCAATGCACCCTTGCATTGATTTAAGTTTACTACTTTTTCATTTTAGGAACTCTTTCCATGGTTCATTGGGACTCAACCAACTTCTCACCACATGGATTATCTATTCACGTTCATTATTATAGTAGGATTGTGTTTTCCCTTCTTTGGTTGATCGTGACCTCAACTCAACATACATGAAACTAAAAGTTTCACATGAATGCATTTAATCATTCTTTCTTTACTAGCAACTAGGGTGCCAACACTCATGGCCACCCAATTCCTTTATTTACCATTGTTGCAATTATGGTAGGATATTGGAAGATCCTCCTTCCATGATGGGAAGTCCATTACCCGCCCCCTCATTTCCTCATTTCCCTCAATCAATGTGCTACTCATGAGCACTATTGTTCCCAATCATTCCCAATTGGTCAAAGTATTCATGATACTTTGTTCATGAATTTTCTTGCAAGGTTCTCAATCTTCCTTGGCCGCTAGAGGCTCCTCCCTATATCCTTTAGGTTCTTCTTTCATGAATCATACCCTGCATGGGTATCAATGGCATATAGAAACCACTCAAAATCACATGCATATAATTAAGACAAGAAAATATCTCAGAATGGATTCTTACCCAATCCCTTCATGCCATATGCCACACTAGAATGAAATGTTTTTATACATGTTCTGGCTACCAACACCCTCTATGATATTACCTTGTTGGTGGTACTTCATGGGAACCCTCAAATTACCTTCATCAATATTTCAACAGTAGCCTTCTTGTATTTCTCCTCTTCCTGAGGTTGTCAACCATTGGTAGTTGTCTTCCCCAACAACTCCAATAAATTTTCCTATACATGACATACATCATCACATTCACAATTATATTAGTAGTCATGTTAAATAAAAATGCATGTACCATAGAATTTGAGTCAATAAACATTTTCATATATGTCCTAGCATGTCTAAATGCACATGTCACATTGCTCCTTAATTTGTTAAGAGTGTCAACACAATTAAATTCTCATCTATAACTATATCCATGTAGCTATCAACATCTTCATGCCAAAACATTTACCTGCATCAACAGATCCATTTCTCATCCCAGACAAAACACAATAATAAACAAGAAAGGAGTTAATGGACTCTTCACCTTTTTCAAACTCCTTCTACATAGCCCGAGACTCTCAGTCTGGATGAATTATTCAAAGTCCTCACTGCCTTTACTTAGCATGGCTCAACCAAGCCTATTCTTTTAAACATGCTTATTGGTTTATTTTCATTTCATGAGTTGTACTTGTTTTCACTGTTGTTCTTTTAAGGCTTACAACTCTGTTAAGCAACTCAGAGTTTTAAAAGGAGAAAGTTATTCCTCTTTTTCTCCTTATTTGCTTCCACAATATATCCCTTTTGGTATTTTCCTACTCTATTCCTTGATCAGTTTCAGCCAAGTTTCCTATTGAATTTCTTTGGTAAACCAACATGCTACAACAACAATATTTTGGTTCACAATTTAATCATGAAGTCGTGCATTCTACACATTTACTAATCAGATAGGTTAACTTCATTTCCATGTTCCTTATGCATGCATTATATTTGAGAATGTAATCCATGATTCTTATATAAACAAGCCTTGCATCCCATTTCCCAACTCTCGGCAGTCAATAAGGTTATAGATTTGTTCTTATGACAAAGTTCATACACAGTTCATCCACGTGGAACTATCTAATCATGCAACTTCCTTATTGCATATTCAAATGGTTTTAAATGAGCTCAATCCTAAGTCAGCCTCAACTTCTTTATTTCATAGTTCTATCCAATATTACATAATGAATATAACCATGGATTCTTATGATGCATTCCAAATACATATTCAAACTTGTATCTTTAGGTTATCATCTTGCTTTCAAACTATTCTTTCATACACTTAACCACATGCACTAATGTTCTATGTGTCTACCATAGGCAGACTTTACATATTTCTTTACAAATTATTTTAAGTTGTGATTATTCACAGACATGTTCATGCAATTCCCAAAGGCATAAGCATGTTTCCATGTATCATGACAATGGAGCATCCCTGCTCCTTTTCTCTTTCATCTATTTATTATACTAGTTTTTTTCTTGAGGAGGTGGAACACATCCTCCTCAAGCTATTATTCAAAACAAAACAGTCATGAATCTTCATAATGGAATCATCCATTCATTCATGGTATTTATTCAATCATGGAAAGTACAATTCTTGCCTTACTTCCCTCCTACTTAGGTAGTCGTATCCTTCCTTCAAGAATATATGTGTGTGTGTGTGTGTGTGTGTGTGTGTGTGTGTGATTTTCTTGCACATTTTTTACCTCATTCATTCACATTTATTTAACATCTTCCATTTTTTATAGTCACTCATGGTCATTTACATGACTAGTCTCACATATATGATCATACTTAGGCTGCCCTTTCTACAATATAACAGCTGGAAAAAGGTCATGTTTTCTTCTTTCTATTTTATCATTTAATATTATCTCTTTATGGGGAATGACATACTTCCTCCAGCTATGTGTCCATGGAATTATCCAGTCCTGGAAAACACTCTCCTTGCCTTACTGCCTCCTTGCTTGGGAATTCATACACTCATACATCATACAGGTGCATAATTTTCACATTTTTATATCATTCCTATTTAGTTATTTTATCTTAGTATCATCCTTCTCTGTTGAGATTTTACAGCCAATCAAATGACAAGTTTCACATGGCATATCCATAGTTATGTTTCCATTTCTACATGAAAAAAACCAGCAAAAAACACTCTTTCTTCCACTGCTATAAAATTATTCCACAACCCAGAATTACAATATGGGTAATATCCACAGTGCCTAAGACAACAAGGAAACAAATCTAGCTTCTCTTCATGCCTCAAACCATTCTTAGTCACCAGACCTCTGCAAAGGAAATATTTTCCTAAATTCATTGTTACTACTAGCTGAGCATACTAAGACATATTCATATGGTTACCATCCACATATAGATATCAGTATGACCCATTGGTCACCTAAAAATGCTCCATCACTTCCTTAATCATACCTTGTATCGTTCTATCCTTAATCCTTACAGTCTTATCTTCATAAGATTGTATGCAAACATCGTTATCAGCATCTTTATTCATGTTGTCAACTTTCCTATTGTCATAAGGTCATTATTGACCAAATCGATCCATCAACATACCATACCTTACAACCTTCCACAGGTTATACTATGTCTATTTGCATGGTATATACATGCTTACATCACATTCACATCTTACACTTTCTTGCATAAGTACTCAAGTCAATAGACATGAAAACTGTTATTTGTATCGCCATGAGCTCATAAAATAGCTCATATAGTCATGTCACTCTACCTCTTCCATGAGGACTAGAAACCATCCAAAGGACTCTTTTTTATTTGCTTAATCAATTTATTCCAACAACAACTTTCATCCCTTATAGGTCAAGTAAATTGAACTTACCATTTTTCCCTTAGTCCTCTAATCGTGAGGATTTATACATACAGGGTTTAAATATTTTATTAAAGCAACAATTTATTACTGTCAAGGATTTTGTCAATCCATACTAGATTCCTTTAACCAAAGGAAGTCTTCATAAGGGTCTTATCCCTTAATAAACAATTATTATATTTATCAGAGCTCCTTCAACCCATATCTTCAGGTAATATCACAAACATTAGTTCATTCATTCTTTGCACTTAAGAAGCCCCTAATAAGATTCTACCATTTAAGATTTGGGTCTTATCATTAATGTTTATCAGCATATTCCCACTACTATAGTATTGACCATCAATTCAATAGAGCAACAACATATTTATTCTACTATAATCAACATGATAATATTTCCATTATAAAGACAGAAACGTTTCAATCTGCAGTGCTTCTCCTCAAGGAGTTAATTTGGATAATAACTAAACTTTTAACGCAGAGAAATTCTTTTAAACAAACTCATATCTACTCTGAGACCACTTTGTAATACACCCAACCCCCTACGTATCCTTTTAAGGGATGGGGAATTAAATTTTTCGTTTTTTCTTGAATATATTAAAACATCTTCTCGATCATACCATCATCTTTTACTCGTCATGAGATTTCTAACAACTGTAACCATGCTCAATTTTGAACTCAAGATCAAAAGTTATGACCTCCCAAGGTTTCTTGAGCTCTCATGGTAAAAACTTGTCTCACTACCATGTGGTATCCACATGGCACCTCGTCACTCATTCCATTTGATGTGGAGACAACATGGCACTTATGTGGCACCCGCATAACTTTTCGTTGTGGAACTTCTGCACACATGAGCTTATAGTATTCATCGGTATTTCTCATCCCTCAATTCACTCCTACCAACGAAACTTCCGACGATGATATACCAAAGTGAACCTTCCCTAAATCATACGGCTCTCAGCTCTCGATCTCTGCATTTCAGATAACGTCAGTGATATCATTTAACATGGAGGTTAACCCCTAGATCCCAATTGTCTCCACAATACATGGATGTGACCTACGAGATTTATAGTGAAGATTTCACCCCTTCCCTTCGTCGATCAATGGTTTTTGTTAGCCCTGAATCCATCATTGTCAGTGATTATTCCATCATGGAGCATCACACCACAACACAAAATTTCCAACGATGACCCTCTATTGGGTCTACTTCAGATCCAATGGTCTTCAGACCAAACATCCTACAATTATAATTGTCTCGCAAACACCAACTCACGTGGGGTTTAATGATTGTTACTTACCAACCACCCATATTTTGATGACGACGCATCTAGATCCAATGGTCTAGATCTCATCATCACATATCCAACGAGATCAACGGATATCATCGTCTTTATTCTCCAAACCATCGTAAACCAACCAACAGTTGACACATGTCATCCTAAGGACACTCTAGTGGCCTTACTGGCATTCCATGTCATTCATGACATCATCATCCCCATTCCTCTTTTGAACTAGTCTCATAGAATATCAATGACATATATTACTCTTTCCTAATGGAAGATCGATGGTTCTCATCGTGTCATCGATGCTTGTTTCATCAGCATACATGACCTTTCTAACCCTTAAAACCACAACGTACAACCCAGATATCTCGAGGACGAACCCCAATAGATCCAACAGCCATAACTGAAAATTATGATCCAATGGGACCCACCTTCATCCTATTGGCCAATCCCTTGATGACGCATGTCACTACTTCAGGCACATGGACTACCAACTTGGAAAGCCATGTCATCAGGTCATCACCATATCCTCTCATGGATTAGGTGAGACCTACGACAGATCAACAATTATCGTCATGTCTCACCACTCAATGATCAACAATCAGGATTATGTCTTCAGAGTCCTACTTTGAGCTCCTCGGAGTTATACTCTGAACCCTTCAGGGTTGTGCTCTTAACCCTTTAGAATCAACTCCGAAAAAGTTCAATTCTTAAAATTTTCACCACCTAACATGTGGCACAATCTCTGCTAGATATGTGGCATCATCTCCACTTGACACGTGCCATTCATCTTCCCATGAATTCTCTCCCATAGGTGTCAGGTTATCATGAAACGTGGCACAATCCTTGCTTGACACATGGCACGATATTCTCTTGACACATGGAATCATTCATGTCACCCTCTTAATATTTTGGTAGAAGATCAACGATATATATCTCCTTTCAGAGTTCCTTCATTCACGAAAAATCAATGGTACAAATATGCCCTCAGAGTTCCTCCTTTGGAGTACACTCCTCATGTTTTCAACTAACTCTGAATGACATTCTGCAATGGATATATTGGATCATATATTGCTATGTTTCATATTAACGGTCCATATTTTCCTTCACAGTATTTTTCCTCTGAGACTATAACTTACTCCAAACAGTGTCATGTGAAGAAATTCTAGGATCATTTTATCTCCCAAATCAATGGTCTAGCCCCAAGACTCACCTCCATGATCTGGATCTTGAGGGATGAGATCTAGATGGCTTGAATGCCGAGAGAAGAGTATCTTAGATGTGCCAATATTGCATGAAAAGAAGCATGGACAAAAAAAACATGTAAATGAAGTACTTGGGAGGTGAGTCTCAAAGGATGCCAAGGGTTTGTAGAGTAGCATGGGCCATTGTAGAGGTTGTGGAACCTCTGAGGGCAGCATGGACACCCTGTGAATTTGTTGAAAATGTTTCAAACCAATGGATGTATTGGATCCGTGTATGGATGTAGTGAATCCATGTATGGGTATCCTTGTAATGGTGAACGAAGATCCGAGGGAAAAAAAAACATGTAGTTCTTGTGGACCAACTATGATGCTTACAGTGTATGGCTCGACAAATGGATTACGATAGTACCAAAAGGAGGTTGGTGATTCTTGCAAATTTTTTAACCCACAACATGCTTCAAACCCTTTTCTTGATGGAGAGCATACCTACTCTGATACCATTGATCCAGATCTCGGGGGCTGAGATCTAGATGGCTTGAATGCCGAGAGAGGAGGAGCTTAGATTTGCCAATATTGCATGAAAAGAAGCATGGACAAAAAAAAACATGTAAATGAAGTACTTGGGAGGTGAGGCTCAAAGAGGAGCCTCACCTCTAAAACTAATTACCAGTAAATCACTAGCTAATTAATATCACAATGAACAATAAAAAAATATGAGAGAAGCTAAAATGAGTAACATGATATTATGAGAAGGATTGCTAGGCCTTTATATAGCATTACAAAATGGTCCATTGGAAAAAGTAAAAAATAGTTCATTAAATGAGTCTTTGTTATTAGTATAATAGATCTAACTACCCATCTAACTAAGTAGTGGAAAATAAAACACGATACAATAATGGGAAGAACTCATTAAATGAGTCTCTATTATTATAATAATAGATCTAACTATCGAGCTAACTAAGTAGTGGAAAATAAAACCCAATACAATAATGGAGAGATGAGACTCTCTTTGACCCATATGGGCAACCTGTTAACCCAATTAATTAATGAGGATGTAAAAATCTCCTTGATTCACATGGGAAATATATTAACTTTATAGCTTTATGAATTTTGCATCCGAATTTAGACCATATACCCCCTTAAAATTTGGATCACTCCATGTCGATCAATGGCCAGATCTTGTTGTCGTGACCGTTCGACGTCTACAATTATTTCAGAGTGAATCAAGGTCTTATCACGTGTCAAGGATATGTTGGGGCCTTTCAACGGATCAATGGTTAAGAGCTAATCTTTCCTTTGCTCCGATCAAGGGTCCAAATCTCACCTCGGAGTCCCCTCATCAGATTTCATCCTCCCCGGGTCCGCAACTTACTCTGAAAGGAACCCTATGATGGATGGTTAGGATCTACCATATCATCATATCGATGGTCTAGATTTAATCCTTGCCCTACGTTGATATACAGTCCAAATATAACTGTCATGCCAAATCAATAGTCACGATTTATTCGTTGTGATGAGATCGATGGTTGCGATTATTTCATTCTCTAACATGGGGTTTATACCTATTAATAGTTCAAAATTGAACTTATTCATCCATTGAAGTCTTATAAACAACTTCTAGGGCTTTACTATACTCTTAGGATCTCTTGCCTAGCTCCAAAAACTGCTAAGGCACTTCTACTTCACCGCTTAGGTGGAGATTCAGGTCCTGCGAACTACCTATACTAGTATAGGGGATTACACCGAAGCATTAAGACTCTTTGAACAACATAGAGGCCTCTCCCAAGTACTAAGATAATCCCATTCCTATCTCAGTACACATTTTCCATCCCTCCTAGGGGTATTGTGCATTCTCAGTTTATAAGAATGTTTCCTTTTCACATGCATCACATTATAGAAATTATTCTACTTCACACACAAGAGGCACAAGCATACAAAAATATCCATATCACACCTACATCCATCTATGAATTCAATTCTATTATGTAGGATATATGAAATACTTATTTGTTTACAAGATATACTATCCAGCTAACTGTGGGTGATCTCCTTTCCACCCAACCATAGGCTCTATGTGCTTAGTCACTTTGGTAGCAGGCCACCCTCGTGATAAACCATGATACCACCAAGGAGTTCCTATGTTCTCTCTCATGCATTATCTCATAGTATGTTTCCTCCCCCGATTCTCGAACTCTCCTTCCCTTCTTGTTCTATGTATGTACCCCCTTTTCCTCATGGGTTCTTCTGCATGTAAAATCCTTGGGAAGGTTCTCGACCCGACCCCTATCTTCTGTCAGAAGACACTTGGTTCAACCTTGGGGAATGTGGAATGGTACACTAGGTACCTTTGGCTGATAGCTTATGCTATCTCATCCAAGCCCTCCATGATTCCATTCATTGGGGTGGTTGGTTGCTACACCACCACTCCTTTTTTCATTAATTCATTTTCCTTGAAATCAAAGTTAAGGGAAATATCTTTATATTTCCAATTCATATATTTTAGTAAGGAGGATTGGGTCATATTGGCATAATGAACCCCTCTCTAGGTTTCCCATTCTTTCCCTTGGTAGTATCATGGCCGATACTTTAAGGCTTCACCCCCATAGTCAATTGTTGTCATTTTCGATTGATCATTAATACATTTACATTTTTTGCATGCCAATCATTGATTACAATTAATTAAATATAACCAGAGGTTTAGAGAGGGGGTGTTACAATCCCCTCCCCCTTCAAAAGAACACCATCCTCGGTGTTATTTTCTGAGTAACACCTTTCATGCCTTGTCTTTCATCTGCTTCAGCATTACCTTTATTTTCTTCATAGTTTGATCCTAACTCGAACTCTAGCATTTTAGGACATGCCTACAACAATTTCAAACAACAAGTATATTAATCCCAATTTTTGTTTCCATAATTCAAGAGGAAAAAATTCACAATTCAATGCAATACTTATCTATGTAGTTCATGGATTTGAATCTATATGGTTGTCATGTATACTCGGCTCAATGTTTTCCTTGTCATACCCATTTCATGCATGATCCCAGTCAACATATGACAAAATTTTCAAAGACTTCACCGAGTCTTTCACATGAGATATAGAAGTCTCCCCTTCAATACGCTCACTTGCCTTTAGAGCTCAGGATCAAGCATCCCCTTCTCTGGTATACAGTCCCTCGGGCGATCCATCTTTCATGCCCGAGATTTATCACACAAGAAGAGTTTCAGAGACTTCATTGACTCTTACAACTGAAGCATCCCCCAATCTTGTTTTGTTGAGGCATCCCTCTGGATTTCTCTTTCGAAAGCATTGCTTCGACATGTTTTACCACAACACAACATTCTTTATGGTGATCATGACTTATCACAAAGTTCTTTTGTCACAACAGTAGCCCTCTTCCATGGTTTCTTATTTGACAACCATCGTCTGTCCTCCCTGGATATACATTTTCATCCAACCTCTGTTCACATCCATAAAAAAAATTGTGAGATATTTTCATATATTTTCAATCAAAATTCTTTTCAAATATGTTACCCATATATTTTCAAATTCATGGTTTCCTTTCATTTTCAAATCCATTCCATATTGGAATCAAAGTTCACAAAAATGAGATTTCTTTCTCATTACAGTTTGGCTCTTTACAACCAGTAGACATTGGTCTTTCTCATGGGCTTACAGTATTTCCATATTCAATACCATCTTTCTTGCAGTTTCAATGCTCACACATCTAAACAATTTGTTAGTTTCCCATGAATATCACATTTTCATTGTACACAATTTCATAATTGTGCATACTAATAATTACATCACGTTTATCTATTCAGTGATATAAAATAAAAGGAATTATCATTCCTCACACACGATTTATCTCAACATACAAAACCTTTCAAATGAAGCTAATCATTAGATGAGTTTAATCAATGTGTCAATGCCCATGTCCACATTCACATGCAATTCACCCTTGCATTGATTTCAGTTTACTAATTTTTCATTTTAGGCACTCTTTTCATGGTGTGTTAGGACTCGGCCAACTTCTTACCACATGGATTATCTATCCACATTCATTATTACAATAGGACTCTATATTTCCTTCTTTAGTTGATCGTGAACTCAACTCAGCATACATGAAACTAAAAGTTTCATATGAATGCATTTAAGAATTCTTTCTTTACTACCCACCAGGGTGCCAACACTCATGGCCACCCAATTCCTTTCTTTACCATTGTTACAATTATGGTAGGATATTGGAAGATCCTCCTTCCATGATGGGAAGTCCATTACTTGCCCCCTATTTTCCTCAATGCACTCAGTCAACGTGCTTCTCATGAGCACTATTATTCCCAATCATTCCCAATTGGTCAAAGTATTCATGATACTTTGTTCATGAATTTTCTTGCAAGGTTCTCAATTTTCTTTGGCTGCTAGAGTCTCCTCTAAACATTTGAGTCAATAAACATTTTCAGATATGTCCTAGCATGTCTAAATGCACATGTCACATTGCTCCTTAATGTGTTATGAGTGTCAACATAATCAAATTCTCATCTATAACTATATCCATACAGCTATCAGCATCCTCATGCCAAAACATTTACCTGCATCAGCAGATTTATTTCTCATCCTAGAGAAAACAAAATAATCAACAAGAAAGGAGTCAATGGAATCTTCCCCTTTTTCAAACTCCTTCAAGACATCCTGGGACTTTCAGTTCGACTGAATTATTCAAAGGCCTCACTGCCTTTACTTAGCATGGCTCAGCAAAGCCTATTCTTTTAAACATGTTTATTGGTTTAGTTTCCTTTCACCAGTTGTACTTGTTTTCACTGTTGTTCTTTTAAGGCTTACAACTCTGTTAAGAAACTCGAAGTTTTAAAAGGAGAATTTTATTCCTCCTTTTCTCCTTATTTGCTTCTGCAATCTATCCCTTTTGGGATTTTCCTGCTCTATTCCTTTAGTGATTTCAACCAAGTTTCATCTTGACTTTCTATGGTAAACCAACATTCTACAACAACAAGATTTTGGTTCACAATTTAATCGTGAACCCGTGCATCCTGCACATTTACTAATCAGATAGGTTAACTTCATTTGCATGTTCCCTATGCATGCATTATATTTTAGAATGTAATCAAGGGTTCTTATATAAACAAGTCTTGCATCCCATTGCCCAACTCTCAGTATTCATATGTTTACAGATCTGTCTGTATGACAAAGTTCCTACATAGTTCCTCCATATGGAACTATCTCATCATGCAAATTCCTTATTGCATATCTAAACGGTTTGAAATGACCTCAATATTTAGTCATCCTCGACTTCATTATTTCATAATTCTATCTAATATTCCATAAGGAATATAAGAATGCATTCTTATGATGCATTCCAAATACATATTCAAACATGTATCTTTAGGTAATCATCTTGCTTTCAAACTGTTCTTTCATACATTTAACCACATGCACCAATGTTTTGTGTGTCTACCATAGGAACACTTTACATATTTCTTTACAAATTATTTTAACTAGTGATTATTCATAGTCATTATTATGCAATTGTCAAAGGCATAACCATGTTTCCTTTTATTATGAAAATAGAGTAGCCTTGCTCCTTTTCTCTTTCATCAATTTATACTATCTTTTCCCATGGATATGGAACAGATCCTTCTCAAGCTATTATTCAAAACAAAACAGTCATGACTCTTCATAATATATTCAATCATGCATACATGGTATTTATTCAATCGTGGTAAGTAAAATTATTTCATTACTTCCCTCTTACTCAGGAAGTCATATCTTTCCTTCAAGCATATAAGTATATACATATATATATTATGTATGTGTTTTGCTTGCACATATTTACCTCATTCATTCACATTTATTTAACATCATCAAGTTTTGATGGGAGATCACGGTCATTTACATGACTAGTCTCACAAATATGATCATACTTAGGCTTCCCTTTTTATAATATAATATCCAGAAAAAGGTCCCACTTGCTTCTTTCTCTTTTATCATTTCATATTATCTCTTTATAAGGAATGGCATAATTCCTCCAATTATTATCTAAACAAGATACTCAGACCCTCCAACATAGGGTCATCCATGCATCCATGGAATTATCTAGTCCAGGAAAGTGCTCTCCTTGCCTTACTCCCTCCTTGCTCAGGAATTCATACACTCATATATCATACAGGTGCATCACTTGCACATTTTTATAGCATTCTGATTTAGTTATTTTATTCTAGTATTAGACTTCTCTCTTGATAATTTACATCCAATCAACTGAGAAGTTTCACATGGCATATTCGTATTTATGTTTCCCTTTCTACATTACAACAACCAGTAAAAAAACTCTTTCCTCCACTGCTATAAAAGTATTCCACAACCCAGAATTACAATCTGAGAAATATCCACAGTGCTTGAGACAACAAGGAAACCAATCTACCTTCTCTTCACGCCTCAAGCCATTCTTAGTCACCATACCTCTGCAAAGGAAATATTTTCCTAAATTCCCTCTTACTTCTGGTTGAGCATACCAATCCATATCCATATGGATACCATCCACTTTTGGATGTCATTTTGACCCATTGGTCATATAAAAATTCTCCATCAATTCCTTAATCGGACCGTGTATCGGTCTCTCCTTAATCCTTACAGTCCTATCTTCATAAGACTCTATGCAAACATTGTTATCGGCATCTTTATTCATGTTGTCAACTTTCATGTTGTCATCAGGTCATTATTTACCAAATTGGTCCATCAGTAGACCATACCTTACAACCTTTCACAAGTTATTCTATGTCTATTTACATGTTACATACATGCTTACAGACATTCACATCTTACACTTTCATGCATAAGTAAGTACTCAATTAAATAGGTGTGCATACATTTCTTTGTACTGCCATGAGATCACAAAATTCATCAGTATACCTCTTCCATGAGGACTAGCAACCATCCAAAGGAATCCTTTTTATTTTCTTAACTGGGTTATTCCAACAACTTTCATCCCTTACACACCAAGTAAACTGACCTTTCCATTTTTCCCTCAGTCCTATGATCGTGAGGAGTTATATATACAGGGTTTAAATATTTTATTAAAGCAGAAATTTATTACTTCCAAGGATTTTATCAATCCATACTTGATTCCTTTAACTAAATAAAGTCTCCATAAGGGTCTTAGCCCTTGATAAAGAATTATTATATTTATCAGGGCTCCTTCAACCCATATCTTCAGGTAATAGTACAAACATTAGTTCATTCACTCTTTGAACTTAAGAAGCCCCTAACAAGATTCTTCCATTTCACATTTGGGTCTTATCATTAATGTTTATCAGCATATTCCCACTACTATAGTATTGACCATCAATTCAACAAATCAACAACCTAGTCCTTCTGTTGTAATCAGCATAATAATATGTCCATTATAAAGACAAGATTGTTTCAATCTACAGTCCTTCTACTCAAGGAGCTAATGCGGATAATAAGTAAAATTTTAACGTAGAGAAATTATTTTAAACATGATCATCCCTACCTTATTATACCATTCCTTTGACTGATCTCTGCCCCATCCAGGCCTAGTGTTGTAGCCTGCTCTGATACCACTTTGTAACACACCCAACCCCCTAATTATCCTTTTAATGGATGGGGCATTAAAGTTCCCATATTTATTGACTATCTTAAAACCTCTTCCCAATCATACCATCATCTTATTCTCGTCATGACCTTTCCAATGACTCTAACCATGCTCAATTCTGAGTTAAGGATCAAAATTTATGACCTCTTAAGGTTTCATGTGATCTCATGGTCAAAACCCGTCGATGCCATGTTGTTGTCACATCATATGGAATGAGTGACGAGGTGCCACATGGAATCCACATGGAACCTTGTCACTCATTCCATCTGACGTGACAACAACATGGAATCGATGTGTCACCCGCCCAACTTGTCATTGTGGAAATTGTTCCCACATAAGACTATATTCATCGTCGATATTTGTCATACCTCAGTTCACTCCCACCAGTAAAACGTTCAACGATGATACACCAAAGTGTACCTTCCCCAAATCCTACAACTCTCAGGCCTCGATCTCTGTAGTTTAGAGCATGTCATATATATTGTTTATCACGAAGGTTAACACCCATCTCCCAATGGTCTCCATGGTACATGGATGTGACCTACGATATCTACGATGATATTTCACCTCTTCCCTCCACCGATAAAAAGTTGACATTAGCCCTGACTCCATCATCGTCAGTGATTACTTCGTCGTGGAGCATCACACCCCAACACAAAATTTCTGACAACAACCCTCTATTTGGTCTACTTCAGATCCAATAGCCTTTGGACTGAACATCCTAGGGTTCTAACTGCATCGGTGACACCAACATGTGTGGGGGTTAATGATAGTTACTTACCAACCACCCATATTCTAACAATGACACGTCTATATCCAACGGTCCATATCTCCTCGTTAAATCTCCGATGAGATCAATGGATATCATCATATTTCCTCTCCGAACCCTTGTTAACCAACCAACAGTTGACACATATTGTCCTAAGGACACTCTGGCATCCCACATCATTCATGATGTCATCATCCTCACTCCTCACTCCTCTTTTGATCTAGTCTCATGGAATATCAACAGTGGATATTCCTCTCTCCAAATGGTAGATCGATGATTCTCGTCCCACCGCCAATGCATGTGTTGTCATCATACATGACCTTGCTAACCCTTCAAATCCTGACATATAGCCTAGATATCTTGAGGATGAACCCAGAGATATCTGAAGGCCATAACTGAAAAATGATGATCCAAAGGACCTCTTCGTTCAATGGGACCCACCTTCATCCCATTGGTCAATCCCTTGATGACACTTGTCACTACTTAGGGTACATGGACTACTCAATTGGCAGGCCACATCATCATTTCATCACCACATTCTCTCATGGCTTAGGTGATACCTACGACATATAGACGACTATCGTCACATCTCACTAGCAACCAATAAACAATCAATATTATATCTTTGGATTCCTACTCTGAGCTCTTCGGAGTTGTACTCTGAACCCTTCGGGGTTGTGCTCTAAACCCTTCAAAATCAACTCTGGAAAAGATCAACTCTTAAAAGGTTCACCACCTGACACGTGGCATAATCATTATTGGATATGTGACATCATCGCCACCTGACACATGTCATTCATCTTCCCATAGGTTCTCACCCGTAGGAGCCATGTCATCATGACACATGGCACAATCCTTTCTTGACACGTGGCATGATCTTCAATTGAAACATGGCACCATCCATCTCACCCTATTAATATTTTGGTAGAAGATCAACATTCTAGATCGCATTTCAGAGTTCCTCAGATCAACAGTATAGATCTTCCCTCGGAGTTCCTCCTTTGGAGTACACCTCCCTCGTTTCTGCAACTAACTCTGAATGGCATTCAGCGATGGATGGATAGGATCATATCTTTCTTTAGTTTTGATCAATGGTCCATATTTTCCTTACAAGTCCCTCCACCGGAGTGTTTCTCCTCTGAGACTATAACTTACTCTAAACAGTGTCCTGCGAAGAATTGCTAGGATCATTTTATCTCACCAAATCGACATCCGATATATGGTCTAGCCCTAAGACCCACCTCCACATCAATCAATGGTCATATCTTTTTGCCACGCTCAGTCAATGTCTACGATCCTTTCAGAGTGAAACAATATCTTATCACATGTTAAGGATATGTGGGTCCCTTGCGACAAATCGATTGCTAAGAGTTAATATTACCCTTGCTCTTATCGAGGGTCTAGATCTCACCTCAGAATCCCCTCGTCGAAGTTCATCCTCCCTGGGTATGCAACTTACTATGAACAATACTCTACGATGGATTTTTAGGATATACCATCTCTCCATTTCAAAAGTCGATATTTAATCATGTCCCTACATTGATAGAGGATCCATATCTAACTGTCATTCCAAATTGATGGTCACGATTAATTCATTGTTTTGATATCAACGGATGCGATTCTTCCAAGATCCTACATGGGTTTTATACCTATTAACAGTTCTAAACTGAACTTAGTTGTTTAGGTAAGTATTCTAAGCAACTTTTAGGGCATTACCATACTCTTAGGAGCTCTCGCCTTGCTCCAAAAACTGCTAAGGCACTTCTACTTCACCGCTTAGGTGGAGATTCGAGACCTCCATACTTCCTATACTACGACAGGGGATTCCACATAAACATTAAGACTCTTTGAACAACATAGAGGCCTCTCTCAGGTACTGAGATAATCCCATGCCTATCTCAAGACACGTTGACCATCCCTCCTAGAGGTATTGTGCATTCTTATTTTATAATCTTGTTTTCTTTTCACGGGCATCACACTATAGAAATTATTGTACTGCACACACAGGAGGCACAAACATACAGAAATATCCATAACAAACCTACAAAAATATAAGAATTCAATGATATTATGCAAGATATATGAAATACTTATATGTTTACAATATATACCAGCCAACTGACTATGGGTGATCGCCTTTCCACCTAACCATATGCTTTGCGTGCTCAATCACTTCGGTAGCAGACCACCCCCATGTCAAACCATGATACCACCAGGGATTTCCTCTATTATTACTCATGTGTTCTCTTGTAGTATGTTTCCTGCCCTAGTGATCGAACTATCCTTCCCTTTTTATTCTGTGTATGTACCCCCTTTTCCTCGTGTGTTCTTCTGCATGTAAAATCCTAGGGAAGGTTCTCGACCTGTCCCTTATCTCTTGTTAGAAGGCACTCAGGTCAACCTTGGGGATTGTGGAATGGTATGTTGGGTACCTTTTTCTATTATATTTTTTTTTCTCAGCCAAGCCCTCCATGCTTCCATTCATTGGGGTGGTTGGTTGCTCAACCACCAGTCCTTTTTCAACTAACTAATTTTCCTTGAAATCAGAGTTAAGGGAAATTTCTCAATATTTCCAATTCATATATTTTAGCAAGGCGGATTGGTTCATCTTGGCATAATGAACCCCTCTCTAGGTTTCCCATTCTTTCCCTTGGTAGTATCATGGCCAGTGCTTTAAGGCTTCACCCCCATGGTTAGTTGTTGTAATTTTCGATTGATCATTAATACATTTACATTGTTTTCACACTATAGCATGGAAATCATTAATTTCAATTAATTACATATAATTAGAGGTTTAGAGAGGGGGTGTTATAGGCAAGGTTCTCTGCCCAGTCGAATTGAACTCCTGAATCCAAGATTCATCCAATCGCTTCCAGCATTGTGATTTTAACATCTTAGGCGTGACCCGCAGCAATGAAACATAATGAAATTATTATAGAGGTCCATTTATCATGGGGGTTTGTGACTTTGTTGATGAGCATCCCTTTATAATTCTTAGTCATTTTCCCACACGTGAGGGTCTGGATCCAGTCATTAGCATTTGAGGTTTTGTGTACAAGTACACCCCTGTGGAGTATTCCAGTTATCATATGGATTAATCCTCCAATGTTCTGACTGGGTAGTTTAACCATAGATGTAACGTCCTTGGCCACCCATGACCGGGACACGCTACAGGAGGGAACACTTTCATTCTCTCACTGCGAAACATATTATAACATACCCAGTATTCAACTAAGCTATGCCACATAAATTTTCTCTTCAAACTGCATGCAATTATAACATATACATACAACACTCTTTTGGAAGCTTTACATATAAACATAAACAAAAAATTATATTCTGTAAATATACGATTTCATACTGAAATAATAGTAAACACAGATATGCAGCATATACATGGAAATACCCATAAACATATAGACAGTTATAATCACATATATGATAAACTATAACATAATCACATAAATAACAATGCAGCGTGTAAATTTATCATATGATTGGTACTTATCTTGGAAAGATTGTCACCAACTATGTATAGACCGTCCACGAACCTCCCAACCTTAGACTACATTGTTCATCACTCTCAACAGTGAGTCACCCCCGAGCTGGGACTAAACTCCACCCGGCTAAAGGGATTCCTAACCAGGCTAAAAGCTCATAGACAACAGGAAAGACTCTGTCTCAGGTGCTCACTCAACTAACAGCCTACAGCCTCTCATTCCCCACATGCCTGTCCCACCCAAGGAAGTGTGCCCCTTCTCTGCTCAAAATTCCTTAGGCTGCCCCACTTCCCATCCAGGGCTTCAACAACAGGTCGGATAGGAAGTCTCAGATAACTGTAGCTGCAATATAACACCTTCAGGAAATAAATTCCCAGCAATTCTCTCGCTCAGAGAATTGCTCATGGGCTTGAAAACCTGCCTCTTCAATTTCCCACAGGCTTGACAACCCACTTCTTCAATCCCACTCCCAAGCTAACCAGGTACACCAACTAGAAATGGTTATGGAAACAATCTCAGATACAGTGAAATGAATGTCTGAAGGATAACGGACTACATGAGTGAAATGGTCGTGGAATCATTGACTGGATGACTGAATGATGGAAGGAATCATGGGAGAGATGATCATAAGAATGATGGTGAAGGTGTCAAAATGAGATAAGTCCCCACGATATGTATGCAATGCATGTCCCCAACTTGACACATGAACTTGACACTTGTCATGTTGGAAGTTACTTTGGTCCACTTGTCCCCAACTTTATAACTTAGGATAAAATAATTATCCATACTTTATGTTTTAAGAAATATTAATATAATATTCCTTTTTGGCTTAAGCTCTCTATCTTATCCCTTTCCCTTAACTTTTGGCCCTCCCTTTCCCTAACTGGTGGAGTTCAGTCCCCCATCTCTTTTATCGCGGTCGGTATGCGTGTAGCGATGTATTTTATATTAATCATGAGACATATACAAAATAGGCGCATTGGCCTTTAACATCTAGGTGCTATGGCCTAATTCCAAAACATAAGCATCCCAGCTTATAATAATTGGCTCACTGGCCTATAACACATATCATATACACAAGGCTCGCTGACCTCCATACTGCGCACACTTTAGTTATTGCACGCGGTATCCGGGAATGTGCACGCTACATCATTTTACCGCGTAGTACATGCGCGCACTATGCCATGAAAGGTGCATTACAAAATGATGTCATAACAGCTCACCAGCTTAAGTACACTTACATTACATTTAAAATTGGGTTTGGCCGAGGGATATTACAATAGATATCCATTATGGTACCGACTGATGAAAAATTTGACAGCCTCTTCTTTCCAACCATTGAATTTAGTGACTTGTCAGGGATAATTTTAAGGATTGAAATTTATATTAAAATGTAAAAACACGGGCTAATCTTACTAGTCCTTAATATGAAAAATGTAAAATTTTTGGCGATAGTTATGTAAAAATATTCAAATTTATAAGGATTTTATATAGTTTCTATAAAATTTTGGTGATTTTTAAGGTAAAATAATTTTATTCTATGGAATTTGGGCGAATCGTGTTTTAGAAAAATAGAAATTGGAAAATATTCTTTTGGGAAAAACCATGGAAAATTAGCCCATTGGAGAAATATAACCCCTAAAATCATCTATGTGACTTTTGGTGCATCGAGGATGTGGAAAATGCCTGCATGTTCGAGGAAATTTGTTTCCTCTTTCCATGTTCCAAATTCCTTTCCCCAAGTGGTAAAGTTTTTCTGATGTCGCGACCAGTCAATTTCTTCCATTCTTGTTGTGCATATATTTTGAATTCATGCTTCGAGCTCAGTTGTGCCTGGTTTATTAGAATATGCTACTTGTTCCCTCATTCTAGGAATCCCTGAGATTTCTTATTGATCCAGGATGGTATGCAATATTTCTTGAGTCAAGTGTGTGACTTCTGGTTCGAGACTCTGCTTGTGCAAATTCTCTGGTGTGAATAACAATGAGGTGAAATCGTAGGCCTCATCCAAATTTATAGGCGGAAGTTGGAGTGGGGATTTTAATTCATCCAATGACATCATTAATTCACACGTTTTGGTCATGATTTTGAGTTTAATTGATTGTTTGTGTGAGGTGATTGTTGCGACGACGAAATCTATTACAAGGAAAAGACCCTCTAGTGGAGGTTTTTAGTGTTACAAAATTGGCAAAAATTGTCAAAAAAACCTCTACGAAAACATATGATTTTTGTAGTCGATGTTTTTGAGGATATTATAAAAGAACTTCATTATAACTAAAAAAACCTGGGTAGGCAAAGGTTGTAGCAGATGTTTTTCTAGTCGGTGTGTTTCATAGTCTATATGCACTGGTGCGTTCCCAAACATAAAGCATCGGTGCCTAGATTACACTGAAAGCACCAGGCGAGTCCTAAAATATTGGGGCACCGGTGCGTTTATACACAATAACGCATCGGTGCTTTAATAAAAACAATGCATTGATCGAATATACAATACCAAGCTCCAATGTGTTCTCTAACTTAAAGCATCGATGCTTGCATTAACAACAAAGCATCGGGGCTATCCAAAAAATATTGGGGCATCTGTGCTCTTATAATTAATAATGCATTGGTTCCTTTATAAGAATAAGGCATCGGGCGAATCTATGATACCATCACAGGTGTGTTAAAAAATAAACCCTATCGGTGCATGATATTCAGAACGCACTGAGGCGGAAGTGTGATACAGAAGCACCGATGCGTTTATTAATTAAACTCACAAGTAAAGGTTTTTTATTATTATAATTATTGGTTAAAATAGTATTAATATCGGTGTTGGTTCCTTATATATCAGTACCAATGCGGATTTAATTATGGAACCAGTGTGTTTTATCTTGAAACGCACCGGTGTGGTCTATCATTAAACGCACTGGTTGTCATTTTCTCTTTTTAGAAACACCTGTGACAGTGCACAATTATTGTTATTTTTTAATTCCATTTTTCTTCAAAAAATTGACCTATATCTTATAATAGTAATTATATAAATTAAATTTTGATTAATGCACTTGGATTTGATGTTTGGATTAATTTGTTATATCATCAGATTTCGCATCTCTTCATTATAATATTTAATCATCCATACATTTAATCAGCGATGTAACATTTCACAGCAACATTGGACAGTGCAATAGAATAAAATAATACATATTTTATTATATATGAATAATACGCTTTTTGTCATAAAAAAATTGGTCGACACTTATTGGTAACCCCTTGTCTTTTAATTGGGACACTATGTCCATTACATTAAACAAAATGTCTAGTTTTCATGGACAATTATTTCAAAAAATACAACAGCTTGCATTGATATCCAAATATGTTGATCATCATTCTTCATTGGAACTGTTGTCAGTGCTCGAGCTACTTCCATGACTTGGGTTATTTGGTCGAATGTTTTGTTGATTGTCTCGGTTTTTTTCCTCTTCTTCAAATGATTCCATCTACAAAATTAAAATAAAGTGTAATGAGTGTATCTACATTGGTGAGAATAATGAAAATTGAAATAAATAATATATATGAATGTAAATTGAAAAGTGACATACCACTTGAGTCGTGAATGATACACATTTTTTCAAAACCAAATTTCATGCCTTCTGTCAACAACTCTTATGTTGGCACATTTCCATACTTTGTATAATAAATCATAGATTTAATATAAAATATTTTTTTGTTCCATTAATTATAAAATGAGAGAAGTAAAACAACTTAAGGTACTTACAAATTCCATAATTAATTTTTGATATGCAAACATATACTCACATCCCTTACTTAACCCAATGTCAATCAATTCTTGTGATGGCTCTTATTTGTATGTTAGCACCTGTTTGAATACATTCAAGGATGGTTGTTGTAAAACAAATTAAAATATAAAAAAATGAAATATTAAGTTAATGTTATTAGGAAATAACAATTACTCACAAATGGTCCTCGAGGTGTAGGACAGTCGGTGACGGAGTGTGCTATTAAGGAACTCCATGATGTTAAGTCACCAGTTCGAAACCTCCGGAGACAAGAAATCCATCAATGTTAAGGGTTGGTGTGGCTCAGGTTGCGTGCGATCCCTAGGTTATTTTGATGGCTTAGATGCCCCTGAGTCGCGGTTTCTTAGCCACGGGCTACTCCCGCAGATCATGGAAAAAACAACAAACAAACAAAAAAACAATTACTCACAAACTTTGTTATCAACCCTTTTCTTCCTTGTTGTCTTGTTTTATGTGTTGAATGGGTTCCATTTTGTTTTCTTTTCTGCAAGAAAATACTTGAAAATTAATATTTAATGTTAAATTATTTATTTATATGTACCTAATAGAAAATTTCAATGATTTCATACATTTGAAGCACGTTGTTGTTGATATGGATACTCCTGCAATGCAATTATGTCCATTTCTTTTACCATCTCCTTGTACACTTTTTTCAACATTCCTATTGGCATATTTTGGATATCATCTCATTGATCCTTTGGGATTTTCATAATCTTCCTGCAAAAAGTAACATGACAATAAACTATTTTTATATTGATATATGAAAACTAAATATAAGAAAATTGACATTAATAAAGGAATGGTTTGTAGTAATATATACATATTCTAGAAAAACACTTTTAGGAATATTAATTTTTGAATGATTATTTTTTGTTGTTGTATGTTTTTTTTATTGCAAGTATGACAAGTCTCATTGACCATTGATCTGGAAACGCTTCATGTAGTTTAGATAAAACCTGGTTCTTGGAATCATTGGATTGATTTCTGTATTGTAAGTGGAAAGTACGTCTATATGTGCATTCCACTATATCCCTTAGTTTTGTAAAAAAAATCCCCCCTTTCATTAACCTCCAACACTACTTCAGATGAGCTAAGGATCGATTTATCATCATTTACATATTCTATCATTTTTATTTTCTCAGGACGACATTATGTTCCTTCGTTGTTGGTCGATGTAGAATATTAAACATATGTGAATTAATAGATTGTTTGAAACATGTTATCTAATATTTTTAAGTATATTATTAATGAAAATTTAAAAAATAACTCATATTGAATAGAATTTTTTCATTCACCCGATTCTTCCTTTTGCAATTTATTCATCAGGTTTTACACTCTTCTGCACTTAGATCATAAAGAATATGATCTATTTTCCTCATTTTATGGCTCTATAGGACACACACTAACCAATACATATTAGTTAAAATTACATATAGTTCAAACATATTAATTTTGTATAGAATTTACAAAGAACTTGTATTTTTAACATATTATTTTTGTATAGAATTTACAAAGAACTTTCCTTTTTTGTCTTTTTGGATGTGTTATCATTATGTCGATCGGAATTTTTGTTACTTGAACTATTCTTACACATTTTTTTATCAATATATATCTTGTATCATTCAATACATGAGCTATTAAATATATTTTATAAATAAATCACATAATGTTTTGCAAAAAAAAAGTTTCATGTGTGATTTCATAATATAAAAGCATTGGTGCATTCCATATATGAAATGAACTGATATCAAAAATAGATTTTTTAAAAACTATAAATTACAACGGTGTGATATGTATCGTTATCGACATTGCTCCAATAGAAAAAACAATGAAAATAAAAAATACCATGAACAAATAAAATTACACATCGATGAATGAATTTTTTTAATTATGTTGCAACATTGTCGATGTGTTTTATCTGAAAGCGCATCAGTGTGTTAGATTCAATCAAGTGCACCGATTACCCGAAATTTTTTTTTTTTAAATGTGATAGGGTCAAGAGGGTTTGGATCTGATGCATCACATGTCAAACATCTTTTATATGGAAACATAAACCCATTAAATCTAAAATGCCTAAAATGAAAAGATGTAATTATGAAGTGATAGAGGGAGTTAAACCCTAAGGTGAAATTTTGCAGTCACATAAGCAAGAAGAAGTAAGGGTTTAAGGTAAGTATAATTTTTTTTATTTTTCTTCTGAATTTTAATTAAATCTAAATAGAGATACAAATTGTAAAAAAAAATATTATTAAAATCAATAGTAAAATTTAAAAATTTTACTATGTAGGGTTTTGAGTGAATCACAAAACCCTTCAAATTCTGATTTTCTGAATAATTTTGTTGCTTCAAAAGGGTTTTGAATGAATCACCATACACTTCAAGTTCTGACCTTCTGAATAAGCCTCCTATTCCAATGTATTGATGGTGCCAACGCATGCTCCCTTCACAACCCGCAGGTCGGAAGGTCCACGTCAACACAGGATCTTTCTTTTCCCACTGGCCTGAAGAACTCTAAACGGCTCTTCTATTTCCCTATCGGGAAATCTACATCCATAGAAAACTCTCACGAGATCCCCTTTCTACACTTGGGAGATCAGACTTCGCAACTTTGCGAATCCAGTGGTCGAGCGTTGGACTCTCGAATCCCCGAATCCCGATACAGACAACACTGACCCTTTCTTTTTCCTTTTGGGATTTTCCCTATCACGATTTCAGCGATCGCGATGTCGAGAAACTTGTTTCCCCGATTCTCGAATCCCGATTTGCCGAAACTCCGATACACTCGTGATCTTTGACCTTCAATGCTACTTCACTTCATCGACACTTCGGAGTTCACAATATCGCGAATCCTAATGCAATGTGTTCAGAACTTCACCCCACAAAACTCTGAAATAGCGTGCCACCTATCCGCTTCACTGACTCCTATGGCCCACACAATCCCCTTAGCTTTTTGGATATTGCGTTTCGTGATTTCACTATTTCCGTTGCAAGGTTTACGGGACTTCAACCTACAAAACCCCGATATAGAATTCCACGTGAAAATCCGACGGCTCTTATGGCCCAGATCTACGGTCCTACTCCTCCTGAGCTTAGAACCTTTCGAAGCTTTCGCTGTAACTTCCCTACTTCTCTGGGAGATCTGACGGCTCATGGGACTTCGTGAATCCTCCTCAGATAATACTGACCATCTGTTCCTCCTGATGATTTCCTCGAAATGAACCAAGTATTCCTCCACGAAAACTTGTCCACCTACACGCAAACTTACGACGCCTTCTTAGTACTTCTTGTCACAGCTTCTATGCAACCCCTCCAGTGGTTATAAGGCTTTATCCTTCCTGAGCTTCCTTATAACTCTGAGTCTTAGAGAAGACTCTTGCACGCACTCCTTGCGGAAACCTTCAGACACTTCCAAGTGTTGAATTGCCTTCGACTCTGCGCACACCTGCAGCAGCAGTCTCTCAAGTGCTTCACTCAAGTCCACAACCCTGAGACTTCACTCATCTTGCGCACTCCTTGCACGGCTCTTATGTCTAACTGCACTTCTGAATGAACGAGAACAAAAGATACCCTATCTAAACCCGTTGTCAACGCACTCCTTGCAGACACTTCAACTGCACTCCTTGCAGGAACTCTTGCTCAGATAGAGAAACAATTGAAACTCATTCCTACTTCCTTTCAGACTTCAAACTCAAATGTGAAATCATATACACAGCATATAAAGAAAATGTATAACAGGAAGCAAACATTCATGAGCATATCATTCAACATCAATACACAGAGAACAAACACAAAACCATGAACTTGAATCAAACTCTTTCTATTAATCCAAATATATGTACATGGGTGTTCTTACACAGCTCTCTACTTCTTCTCTATGCTCTTCTTCATTCTAATGTTACAATACACAATCAGGGTGTCTATATCTCGTTTCCCTCTTGCGCTCTAAAACTGTCTAATCTACACATTCAATTCTACCTACTTGCATTAACTACTATAAATGCCTTCTACCTACTAAGGACGAGAGAAAATTGCTCAAGGTCCATTTACATTATGCAAGTGCGCTCCTTCTTAATTATCTCATTTAAGATTGTGCAACAAATTCAAGGTAATTTCAAAATTTGTGTTGGACACTTTTCCAGCTGTCCGTTGTCTCTGCGCTGGCTCGCCTGAGATGCTCCTGCATCATACTCTCTATCTTGAAAAATTTTATGGGCTCCTATCCATGAGCTCACGCATGGTCTGTCCATGCCTCTGTATCTCTGCTTCATTCTCCCAGCTGGCATCTTCAACTGGATGATTCTTTCATTTGACCAGATACTTAAAATATTCTTTTCGTCTGGTTTTCTTGCTCACTCTTTTGTCCAGTATGCACTCCATCTATGGCTTTTCTGCAACTGGCATCTACTTTGTCCACTGGATCACTGGTTGTTCATTTTCTATTCCTGCTTCCTCAGCTTTATATGGGTACAAATCTGAGATATTGAATATCGAAGAAATTCCGATCCCATAGGGTAATTCAATCTCGTAAGCATTCACCCCAAATTTCTTCAAGACCCTACATGGTCTGATTTTCTTCATCTTCAGCTTATTATATGTTCCTTTCGGGAACCTTTCCTTTCTCAAATGTGCCAGAATCAAGTCACCAACCTCAAACTGTAGTTGTCTCTTGTGTTGATCTACTCTGCACTTATATTCCTGACTTGAACTCTGCAATCGCTCCTTCACCTAGCTGTGAAGTTCCTTCATCGCCTCTGTGAATTCTTCTGCACTAGCGCTCCTAGTCGCAGCCTGTTCTGAATCTCTCAGATCAGAAATTCCTCTCAGTTGCATGCCATAAACAACCTGAAATGGACTTTTCCCTATGCTCCTGTTAACTAAGTCGTTATAAGAAAACTTTGCCTGTGGTAATATGTTGTCCCACAGGCTGTGGTGTTCTGTCACCAAGCTTCTCAGCAAGTCTCCCAGATTTCTGTTCACTACTTCTGTTTGTCCATCCATCTGAGGATGATAAGCTGAACTAAATGACAAGTTATTTCCCAGCTTCTTCCATAAGGTCCTCCAGAAGTGCCCTATGAACTTAGTGTCTCAGTCCGAAACTATACTCCTTGGTAAGTCGTGAAGTCGAATGACTTCTTTGAAAAACAGATTCGCAATGTGAGTTGTGTCACTGGTCTTCTGACATGGAATGAAGTGTGCCATCTTGGAAAATCTATCCACCACCACAAAGATTGAATCAAAACCTCTTTGTGTTCTTGGCAACCCTAATATGAAATCCATGCTAATTGCATCCCACGACCTCTCTGGTATTGGCAATGGTTGATAAAACCCTGCATTCTACTTCCTTCCCTTCAAATGCTGGCAAATTCTACATCTGTCCACGAATATCTTGACGTCTGCTCACATTCCTGGCCAAAAATATGACTCATCCAACTTTGTGAATGTCTTGTCATGACCAAAGTGCCCTGCTAATCCTCCACTGTGTTTCTCCTTTAGCAAGTTCTCCCTCATGGAGCATTTCGGAATACACAATTGATTACCCTTAAATAGTAATCCTTCCTAGATCATGTATTCTGTCCATTGGCTTCTATCCCTGAGAATTGGATTATCAGCTACGTCATACGCTTCCTTAAAATCCTGATCTTCTACGTACATGTTCCTGAGATCATCAAAACCCAACGTTTTGACTCTGAACTCCTGCAACAGCAAACACTTCCTGCTCAAAGCATCAGCAACTTTGTTAGCAGTACCAGAAATATGTTTTATCACAAAAGTGAAATTATGCATGTACTCAACCCATTTAACATGTCTCTGATTCAACTTCTCCTATTGAGTCACAAACTGCAATGCATGATTTTCACTATATAAGACAAACTCTTTCGGGATCAAGTAATGCCTCCATTTCTGCAATGCTTGTATGATAGCATAAAACTCCTTATCGTAAGTGGAGTACTTCACTTTTGCTTCATTTAGCTTCTCGCTGAAGTATGCTATCGGCCTGTCTTCCTGACTCAAGACTGCCTCAATTGCAAATCCACTTGCATCGCATTTCACCTGAAATGTCATTCGGAAATTTGGTAACACCGAAACTGGTTGTTTCGTGATCTTCCTCTTCAACAGGTTAAAACTCTTCTCAGCCTCTTCTGTCTAGTGAAAAGACTTGTGTCTTTTCTTCACTGTATCCATCATTGGTGCACTAATTCCACTAAAATTCCTGATGAAATTTTGGTAGAAACTAGCCAATCCGTGAAAAATTCTGACCTCAAAGATATTCTTTGGTGATGGCCAATTCTTGATTACCTCCACCTTATCTAGATCCATCCTCAACTCATCTGCAGAAATAACAAATCCCAAATAGATGAGCTCTATCTTCATAAATGAGGACTTCTTCATGTTTATCAACAGCTTCTCCTACTGTAATTTCCACATCACTGTAGCCAAATGCTTCAGATCCTCTGCCATTGTTTTACTGAAAACCAGTATGTCATCTAAATACACGATAACAAATTTTTCGATGAACTCCCTCGGGACTTCATTCATCAATCTCATAAAGGTACTCGGTGCATTTGTTAAGCCAAACAGCATAACAATCCATTCATACAACCCTTCATTGGTTTTGAATGTTGTCTTCCATTCATCACCCCCTCTCATACGGATCTGGTGATAACCGCTTTTCAAATCAATCTTTGAAAAATACTTTGCTCCACTCAAGCAATCCATCAGATCATCCATCCTTGGCAATGGAAATCTGTACCTGATGGTTATCTTGTTAATCGCCCTCGAGTCAGTACACATCATCCAGCCTTCGTCTTTTTTCAGACTGAGTACTGTTGGAACAGCACATGGAATCAAGCTTTCCCTGACCAAACCTTTGTCCAACAACTCCTGGACTTGCCTTTTAACTTCTTCATTCTCTTGTGGCATCAATCTGTACGCAGCTTTGTTTGGCAATCTGGCTCCTTGTATGAGATCAATGTGATGACTCACACTTCTAATCAGTGGCAACAAACGAGGTAATTCGTTCACTACCATGTCAACGAACTCTTCCAGCAGTTCCTGAACTTCTTCTGGTAAATCATCCACCCTTGTGCTGGTCAAAACAATCCTAGGCTTTCTGGCCATAATGAACTGTGGATCTTCCTTCTTCTTAACCTCTGTAAGAAGTTCCTTCCCACTCATGAGAAGTACAGTGTTGCTTACTTTCGGCTTCACCTCCTTATCCTTAATTGGAAGCAACATGTGAGTCCTCCCATTCTTCTCTAGGGTGTATGTGTTCATTCTCCCATCATGAATCACATTCCTGTCATATTGCCATAGTCTACCCAGCAATAGATGACAAACATCCATAGGAATGGCATCACATAATATCTTATCATTGTATCCTCCTATATTAAATTCAACTAAACATTGTTTAGTGACAGTTACCCGATATCCTTTCTGTAGCCACGAAACTCTGTATGGGCTTGGATGATCAATCGTTTCTAGCTCCAGCTTTTGTACCATCTCTATTGAAATGAGATTATATGTGCTACCACTGTCCACAATGACCTTTCATACCCTGTCCTTGGTTTTGCAAGCAGTCGTAAAAAGTCTGGTCCTTTGGACTGAACTCTCCACCTCCTTCTCTGGTGTCAAAAGAAATTTCCGCATCATCAGCGATCTTCCGCCTTCAGTGTCTTCTACCTCAACATCCCACCTCTATGCTTCGGTGATGTGAGCTTCTCCACTCTCCTTTTTTTATCTGGACACTCGTAAGACTTGTGCCCATTCTTTCCACATGTGAAGCATGTTATTACTCCACCTCTTCCTCTTCCTCTACCTCTGGTACAAGGAAAAGTGTTATTGTCAGCATAATCTCCTCTCTGCTCAGTATGTTTCCCTCATTGTGAGGTTCCACCTCTCTCAGTTCGAGTCTGAGGTTTCTTCCAGTCTTCCTTGGGCTTCTGATATTTGTCCTGGGCAACTGATTTTCCTCTGGGCTAACTTCTGCCTCGGCCTCTTTAACCCTGCTTTCGGCTCAGCTTCTCTTCTGCTTTCAGAGCCATCTGATAAGCATCTTCCACCGTTCGGATGGTTACCATGCTCATCTCATCCTGGATATCATATCTCAGACCATTCATGTATCTGTAAACTTTCTCATCATCGCTCTCTCGATGACCTGCCCTGATGTTTAGCTTGTAGAAATCTTCAGTGTATTCTTTCACTGTCATCATCTTTTGTCTCAGGTTCTGCATTCTCCTGAACAGAGTAATTTGATAGTCCCTGGGGATGAATTTTGCCTTCATCTTCATGATCATTCTATCCCATCTCTTGATTTGTTGCTTACCTTTGTAGTGTCTGTCAGCTTATAGTTCATCCCACCACAATGTTGCATGTCCCTTCAATCTAGTGACAGCATGCTTGACTTTCTTGTCTTCTTCGACATGTTCATAGTCAAAGTATGTGTCTAGAGCTCTAATCCAGTCTAGAAGCTCCTCTGCATCCAGATTTCCCTCATAAACTGGAATGTCCATCTTCTCTCTTGCACCCATTCTTGCAATAGCTCTGATCAACCGTTCATTTGATGCATCTTTGGCTGCAACTTATTCTTCATGTTCAGCCTCAATTTCTCTTTCAGAATCACTGAGATCCCCCGCACTGACTGTGCATCTTTTCACTGTCTCCATGTCTTCGAGTCTAGCTCGTAGATCATGCATTTCTCTCTCCATGGATGGATCTATCATCTGCCTGCCTCTTCTTCTCGGCACTTCCCTATCCTCTGGTGGATCAGGTGTTTTCCTGTCCCTTCTCCTTGGCTGCATGGTGAATTCTCTTTTCTCTGCTACAGAAAGCAAAGAATCTTTCTGTGCTCTGATACCAAACTGGTGCCAACGCACGCTCCCTTCACAACCCGCAGGTCGGAAGGTCCACGTCAACACGGGATCTTTCTTTTCCCACTAGCCTGAAGAACTCTAAACGGCTCTTCTATTTCCCTATCGGGAAATCTGCACCCATAGAAAACTCTCACAGGATCCCCTTTCTACACTTGGGAGATCGAACTTCGCAACTTTGAGAATCCAGTGGTCGAGCGTTGGACTCTCAAATCCCTGAATCCCGATACAGTCAACGCTGACCCTTTCTTTTTCCTTTCGGGATTTTCCCTATCACGATTTCAGCGATCGCAATGTCGAGAAACTTGTTTCCCCGATTCCCGAATCCCGATTTTCTGAAACTCTGATACACTCGCGATATTTTACCTTCAACGCTACTTCACTTCATCGACACTTTGGAGTTCGCAATATCGTGAATCCTAATGGAATGTGTTCGGAACTTCACCCCACGAAACTCCGAAATAGCGTGCCACCTGTCCGCTTCGCTGACTCCTATGGACCACACAATCCCCTTAGCTTTCGGGATATCACGTTTCGTGATTTCATGATTTCCATTGCAAGGTTTATAGGACTTCAACCTACGAAACCCTAATATAGAATTCCACGCAAAAATCCGACGACTCTTATGGCCCGGATCTACGGTCCTACTCCTCCTGAGCTTAGAACCTTTCGACGCTTTCGTCGTAACTTCCCTGCTTCTCTGAGAGATCTGACGGCTCACGGGACTTCGCGAATCCTCCTCAGAGAATAATGATCGTCCGTTCCTCTTGATGATTTCCTCGAAATGAACCAAGTATTCCTCTGCGAAAACTTGTCCACTTGCACACAAACTTATGATGCCTTCTTAGTACTTCCAATCACAGCTTCTGTGCAACCCCTTCAATGGTTATAAGGCTTTATCCTTCCTGATCTTCCTTATAACTCTGAGTCTTAGAGAAGACTCTTGGGCGCACTCCTTGCAGCAACCTTCAAACACTTCCAAGTGTTGAATTTCCTTCGACTTTGTGCACACCTGTAGCAGTAGTCTCTCAAGTGCTTCACTCAGGTCCACAACCCTGAGACTTCGCTCAACCTGCGCACTCCTTGCACGGATCTTATGTCTAACTTCACTCCTAAATGAACGAGAACAAAAGCTACCTTATCTGAACCCTTTGTCAATGCATTCCTTGCAGACACTTCAACTGCACTCCTTGCAGGAACTCTTGCTCAGATAGAGAAACAATTGAAACTCATTCCTACTTCCTTTCAGACTTCAAACTCAAACGTGAAATCATATACAAAACATATAAAGAAAATGTATAAAAGGAAGCAAACATTCATGAGCATATCATTCAACATCAATACACAGAGAACAAACACGAAACCATGAATTTGAATCAAACTCTTTCTATTAATCCAAATATCTGTACATGGGTGTTCTTACACAGCTCTCTGCTTCTTCTCTATGCTCTTCTTCATGATAATGTTACAATACACAATGAGGGTGTCTATATCCTGTTTCCCTCTTGTGCTCTAAAACTGTCTAATCTACACATTCAATTCTACCTACTTGCATTAACTACTATAAATGCCTTCTACCTACTAAGGACGAGAGCAAATTGCTCAAGGTCCATTTACATTATGCAAGTGCGCTCCTTCTTAATTATCTCATTTAAGATTGCGCAACAACTTCAAGGTAATTTCAAAATTTGTGTTGGGCGCTTTTCCAGTTGTCTATTGTCTCTGCGCTGGCTCGCCTGAGATGCTCCTACATCAATTGATTTGTTGCTCTCCTATATGTCTCTCTTGCAAATCTCTCCCCTGTAAATTTTGGAAAAATAATAAAATACTTAATAGCTTAATACCCAAGAAAGATTTTATGAAAAGGGTTTTAAATGAATCACCATAACCTTCAAATTCTAATCTTCTAAATAATCCTATTGTTCCAAAGTATTACGTTGCTCCACAGTGCTCTCTAGTATGGCTCACTTGCAAATATATCCACTGTAAATTTTGGTAAAATAATGAAACAGTGAATAGATTTTGACTATTTAAATGACTTTATGAAATTAGATTTTAAACTCCCGCTCATTTTTCAATTGTAAAAAAATAAAGACACACTTTTTTTTTAAGTTTTTTGAAACCTCGGTGCGACTATTAATATAACGCACCGATGTGATTTTGTATAAAACGCACTGGTGCACTTAAAATTTTTGGAGCAACAATATCAGATAAAAAAAAATGTTTATTTATGAACTGGTGCAACTCGTAAATAAACACCCTGGTTCTTTATATTGTTATATACGCATTGGTGTGTGTTTTTTAACTAAGCGCAATGTTATGCTTTCAAAGTTATATGAAATTTTATTTTCACACAAAATAGTATATTCATCTTAAATTATCTTTTAGGATGCATCCACATGACTTGCGGTACTCCATAGTATACATTTTCCTCTTAAAGTCGCCTTATTCTTAAAAAATTATTGTTGATTTTGCTCAAATGCAGGGAGAAAATCTTATAATATCAAATGGTCAATTCTTCAAATTCTAGCCTGTTACATATTGCTCAAATTCCATCGCGGATTTCTCTCTTTCCATCTCCAGTAAGTTCATATTTTATTTATATTTTGATTATCTAATGGAAAAAAAAATTGTTCTTGTCAATGTGAATAAAACTTTATCCAAATTTGCAAGATCTTGATTCAGAATCGAGTTCAGATGCAGATAATATTCCACCAATTCAAAAAATCATAATCTCTTATTAGGAGAAACATACTACAAGCAATTGGTAAATGAAAATGGACAACCGCTTTACGCTTTCAATAGTAACATACCATCTTCCAGCCACAAGCCTAGGTCGACAATGGTAATAATTAATGTTGGGTATAATGTGATTTGAACAAACCAATTTCATTGTGCTTGTTGTGTCCTTTTCGTCACTCCAATGAGAAAAAGAAAAGGCACTTGCAAGTCTAGTTGGGTCTACTAGACAGGACAGAAATGAGTGCAAGAGTTAGACACATCAAGCACAAGAAATAAATAAACAACTAAGCTAATAACAACTAAAGAAACAAAACTACAATGCATAAGGAAATTAGAACCAAAATTAATCAAACAATTGACCAATAGTCATGCCACCAATGGAGAGATTGTATTAGTGGGAAAACACCAAAGAAAAAGGGGGACTTATGGATCCTCTCTCCCTCCAAGGGAGGTTTCTTGATTCCCCTATGTGAGAGCTCTTCTTACAAATGGAAAACAAGAAACAAATGGTGAAGAAATCCCAAGCTCATTCCCTCAAGAGGTGAGGTGAATAGCTCAATGAGATGATGTTACTATGCCCCAAGAAGGAAAGTGGTTCCTTATAGGAGAATAGAGGCATCATAACAATACAATGAGATTCTTGGATTCATAGTGCACCCGTGGCCTCTTTTTATAGAAAATATTTAAGGCATTATCCAACTGGTCTTTAGTCTGAACAAGGGGCCCTTTAGGGCACTCTTAGGTCTTTGACCAGCCCCCCACTCGAATTCAGCTCGGATTTGAGGGTCAAATCGACATGGGAGATGAACCAGAAGTGGGTGAGGGGGTGACAAGAACCATAAATGTGTCGTTCCCAGAAGTTCATGACTTTTATCGTACACAGTCGCGCCTCGGGTGCATGTGCATTTTTCTGATGTTTCTGACCTGCGTATGTGTGCACACTTCTTGTAGTGCTTCTGTGCGTGTTAATTTTTTAACCAGTTGTATAGTTTGTTCCTTTTTGGAAATGCATTTTTGAAGTTGTGGGTGAACTAATGGGTGTTTGGAGATGTTGTATTCCTATAACCATTTGCGGATGAAATTTCAGTGATAACAGATTCCCCATGATGTGTGAGGTTAGGAGCATACGTATATCCTAAATACATCAATGTTTCTTCTTCTGAGAGTACCATTGTAAGAAAATGAGTTGATAGGAACTGCAGGAACGATCCATCAGAAGGATAGGGGAAACTGTGGGACCCAAACCTTTCTCTAGGTGTGGGAAAAATAAAATCTGTATACAAATGAGGCGGGCATGCCCCATGCTCGTGTCATGTAACTCAATTATGTAAGACAATAATTGAAGTTGTATGCTGATGTAGGTAACTGCAGCACCCTTCGAGGTGGTTTGATAATGGCAGATGACAATTATGATGGTTAACATACTCTAAAAAGTGGCAATGACACCTATAGGAAGTGTCGATGACTCGTAGGCATTGATGGCCCAGCAAATTCAGAGGTCTTCGGCTAGTATAAAACAACTGCAATAGTCGCATAATAAGACCCACTGTAACATGAGATTGTGTTGAAGTTGAATGTTATGTGGGTCAACGATAGCAGAAAGCAATGATGGTTCTCCCTGTGCCATCCGAGACTCCTCATTGTAAAGGTAATGAGATTCAAGATATTGTCACCCTTCTGGAAAATGTGTTGATGTCGACAGAAAGGGAGACACGAATCCACGAAGAAAAAGGGCTTCATGAAATCCACTGGGTGAGATTAGGAACTAATGAGGAACATGGAAAAATTCAAGATGTGGTGAGACTCAAGACTTCCCTTGGTTGGGGACATACATGAAGTTTGAGTGGCAGCAACCGTGAAACTGGATCGAGCGTCAGGGGGACGACTGGACATGGGTTTAAATTGTGCTAAAGGCATGACAAAGTGGAAAAACTTAGATATCGGGGGTACATGGACTGTGGGATACTCAGGGTTTATGGACAATGTCAACAAGAGTAGAAGGTAATGAATTCCCCAACCAAGGGTGACAGGGGTTGCGTTGCCGGAAAAGAAGGTCGCTAAGGGCGACAATAAAAAGCTACGTAAATGCTGAAAAAAAAGGCTTTCTACAATTACCAAATGAATAAAGAATAATTTGGGGATAAGAATACAGATACAGAAATGGGTGCCCCGGTGAAAGATGGCTTGGCCTGTGAGGGCACAAGTTGCGTGGAGAACTAGTGCAAGGTGGGGGCCCCATGGATGGGTTTCTTTATGAGGTAAATGAATGGAGGGAAATCTGCAGATGGGCAAACTTATTGTGGATGAAATGGAGGGTTAATGATACTGCAAAGGCACAGCAAGCTAGAACCATGATAAGATAACCTAGGAATCCATTTGGGAAAGCTAGAAAAATGAGGAGAAAGAGTATGTGGTTGATTCTCGAAAATGCGTAAAACTATCAGGACTCCCATCCCTAGGGGGGAAAAAAAACATGAGTGTCAAAGTGTCAAGGGGGACTATGAATGGGACAAATCATGTGGGGAAGAGTGCTACTAGGTGATAGTACCAAAATGCAGTGGAGGTGATAGTACTGTAGCGCCGGATGTGAGGATTCTATAGGCAAGTGTCGGAGGGTGTGACTAGGAGATGCAATTGATATTTAGAGGGAATAATTACATGCCAGTGTCGATCATATACCTGAAAGGGCTGCGCTAATTGGTGATGACCAAGTACCTGCACACATGAAAACCAAATACCCGATGTGAACAATATCTGAAGATAAATAACATATAACATTTATTTGATAATTTTGAACATGAGCATGTGTACCTGAGTGTCTCATGGAAAGATACTCTGCTGGGGAAAAGTGAAAATGATAAATCGAGGAAAATGACTGTGTAAGTGGTTGAAAATGGTTTGGAAAACAAAGTTGATGGGATCATGTACCAAAAAAATGAAAGTGGGGAAAAGGGCTTAGAAATGGACGGTGGGCCCATAATGTCATCCCAGTTGCACCAACACTATGGGCGATCAGGCGGTAGTTTGGTGGTAGTACATATATCTCCCCTTTGCTTGAGGACTAATGAATAAATATAATGAATTACATTCATGGGATCATTGGTATGGAGTGTCAGAGGAAGCTCAGGCAGATATGTGTGGTGTTACGTGACTAATGTGTGGCGGACGTATGGGATAGATGGGCAATGATGAGTGTAATGCCCAGATTATGCACATATGGCATATGAGAAATTGGTTTGTATATTTTGTTTGTGTGTGGTTGATGACTCTGTAGTAGTGGGGGACATACTTGGTGGAGTGGAAATCAAAAGGGGTGCTTGAGGAAGCTGGATAAAATTGTGTAGATCAGGAAGAGAAGGACATTTGTGAGTGGGGTGTTCTTTTATTTCACATAAGGCATAAGGGAGTTGAAATCGGGGAAGTAGTGGAGCAATGGGATATTTATTTCTCCATCTTCCCCCAGCCACAGCAATGGTTCTAGCGATTGGGGGTGAGGGTGGTGTGGTAGGAATGAGTACTAGAATGTGCATCAGGATTCCCTCTGATTGAGGAGGGAGGGATGGTTGATGAACCATCTAGGGTGGATGTAGATACCATGTCGGGATGGAGAGTACCATGTTTGTAAGGGTAAGCGTTGTGGATACCTGGAATTCTTTAACTGTAGGTGGGGGTAGAAAAAGGGAATTTGGGTAATGGCCTGGAGGACTATCTCCCAAACTGGGATTTTCCCCTGGAGAGGGGGAAGATCCGTGATAAGTGGTGTGGTGGCACTCTCAGGGAACTCCTGAGGTAGTATTTCTTCAATTGGTGGAACTTTGATATGGGGAGGGGACTCAGTGATAGGATTCTTGTCTCCAATGTCTGTTTCTTTAGAGGAAACTACACACACTTGTGCTAAAAAAGATGGGTTTAGGAACAATGACACTCCCTGATAAGTGCCTAGCATGGATGGGTCTTGGAATAATCCAGGGCCAATGTTGACAACTGGAAAATCATCCGAGATAACATGGACAAGAGGGAGGATGTTATCAATTTTGGTAGAATAGTTAGTCTCGTAATGTGTAAGCTAGTCAATGGTGACGATATTCCCATTATGGGGGAACATCATCATACGAAAGACAGAAGAGGCGACCACCTTCATAGCATACATGTAGTTGTGTCTGAACAAGATATTGTAATCAAGTTGGGCATTGATAACTTCAATTTCAATGAGGATGGTGTTTCCCCCAAGTTCTATGGGGAAATTTTGACAAAGCCCTGTGGAAGATGGTGGTCGACCATCGTAAGCTCGAAGGGTGATGGCAGAGGGTACTAGCTCAGGGGAGCCAATTTTCTTCCATATGTGTTTAGACATGATGCATGTGGATGCACCTTCATCGATGATACACTGATAAACTGTGGTGTTCCATATCTTAACTAGTATCTTGAAGGATAATTGGGTGGGAAGATGTGGTTCTCCTCTATCTGAATCAAATGTGATCATTTGTGTGTCAGCTGGGTCGACTACCCCCAAGGAAGAAAACAAGGATTTTTGTTGTGATGGATAGGTTTGGAGGACATCCAACATAGACATGGCTACAGGAGACTGGGCTAATTCATCAACTAGACTATAATTATGAGTATCCCTAGCATGAGGGTTATGCACATTTCACTATAAAGGCATACGTGGTTTGCGAGGAATAGGTTTTGCATTAGGACGTGGAATCATCAATGGTTGTACTATAGTAGCTAGCATTGTTTATGAGGTGGTTGGGGTAGAGTCGAGAGGCATATTGTATTGATGGTTGTGGGTTTGTAGAAGAATTTATTCGTTGGTGAGGAGGACACTGCGATCAACCGGATTCTCAGGTTGAGTGGCACCTGGGTTGTGATATTGCCCCATTTGTGGTGGGGCAAGGTTGATCATTTGTTGGGTGTTCATCACACCTTGGTATGGTATGGGGTTTTTCAAAATAGCCAGAGGTGGTGGTTGCAAATACTGTTGTGGGGCCTGTTGAGGGGAAGGTGGTGCTGAAGGGCCCTGTGAGTTCATGAATGCCCTCATCCGTTGGAGATTATGAATTTGAGGGCAATGATGTGTATAATGTCTATACTCACCACATATAGCGCAAGGGAATTTAGTCTAAAGATTGTTGTTCTTCCCTTGTCATGGTTGATTGTTATTGGTGCCCCCTTGGGGGTCTTGGTATTGGTTGCCCCCAGTGGGATGGTTGTGGGGGTCATTCCCTCCTGGTCCTGGGTTGTCATTGCTTCAGTTTTTTCCTTTCTTCTTATGAGTCGGATTGGTCGTATTCAACTGTTCAAATGTATGAACCTGATGAATGGGAAAGGGATGAACAAAGTTGATGTTGACATTTGGTTGTCCCAGTGGAGGATTAACCGGTAGGGGAGGACCGAGAAATGGGAAATATGGATTGTTCTATGGATATGATCCATATGGCGTATAGGAAGTAGAGGTACTTTGATCCGGATTATTTTTGGCACGAAATGAGAGTGGAGATATTGCAGATATCCAATAATATAACAGAAATGTATCATAGATGCAACCGTAAACACAGATATATAGTAATACATGATTTCTATTAATGAAATAAATGTACAGAGACTGTAAAAATATAGAGTGAAAGACTCACTGGAATGGTGGCATCTTATCTCTGAGAAGAGATGTGAAGGCTACTCGCATTCGCAAGAAGATGATTAAAATGAGGCTCTGAAGGCCTTTTTTACAATAAACAGGAATGCCAAAAACCTTAGACATCCAAAAACCTAACTCTTGGAAATGAAGCACCAAAAGTCATGTGGGCCCCATTTGGGTAAGTTCGTACATTAACTTCCCGGGGTTGTAACTTTTGCATACGATCTATGTTTTAGGCGTATGATAGCCCGTTGGAAATGTATCATTGAGGAGATTCATTTTGGGGGACCAATTATGTTGTAGGCTATCATTGATAATATTTATCCTGAAAAACCTTCATTAAGGCCCTCAAAATGGCCTCGGAAGTTAAAACTGCTAAAAATAGTAAATTGCCAGAAAATTGTTTTGAGCCAGTTGGAAAAGGTGGGTGGCCACCGATATCCACCTGGATAAATCCTCCCTCATTAGGAAGAAATGGTCTCCATTGCATTGAGTTTCTGGGGGAGACAAAAAAGCGTTTGTTGAATCTACATCTTGGTGAGTTGTTTGCCTTGTTGGAGACGTCGCTCTGCTCAGTTTGTGGAAGTATGTCACGAACCTGTTGAGGCTAAGGTTGTTCAACAAGTCGAGATACATGAGAGGAAGGTGTACAAAAGGAATCTTTGCACTTTTTTTCATCCTTGTCGACCTGCTTCTGTTGGATAGAAGGTGCTTAGGGCGAGGCTGTAGTGGTTGTAGTTTCCTTCTGTTCTCCTTTTGAACAGATTGTGAAGAAGCTAAATTTTGCAGTATGAGATACTACCTTGTGACACTTTTTAGGTGGAACAGTAGTCAAAACTACCTTTGGTATTCTATAGAGATGACCCCACAGAGAAACAATGACACTGCGGGGTTGAGACTCATAAACAGCATGGCGCTTCCACATATATGGTTGGCCCAAGAGAACATCACAGACATCCAGTGGGGCAACATCACATAATACCTCATCCTTGAAGGTTTGGATGCCTTATGAAAATCAACATTGTTGGCTGACATGGAGATCGCATCCTTGGCAAAGCCACCCGATGTTGTATGGTTGCGGGTGTGGTGTTGTCAACAATCCCAATTGTTTGATGACCTCTGCTGATATGAGGTTATGTTGGCTTCCGCTATCAACAATAAAATGCAGTGGGGTCCCCTTTACCCACATCTTTGAATGAAAAAGGTGTCCCCCCTTATTAGGATCTGTTGGTTGTTTTAGTTGAATTGTTGTGGTCGCGATAATAGCAGTGGGGTCCACATCAATGATCTATCCTTTACCAATATTTTCAGAATCAGATTCTGAATCAGGGTTCAGCTCCTTGTCTTTGATCTCGACCACCAATGACTGTTTTGAGCGACATTCATCAGTGTTGTGCCAGGGGATTTTGTGGAAATCGCACCATTTTCCGGTGTCCTTCTTTGTCTTCCCGTGACCCTTATTTTCCTATGTCTTGGACTAGTTTTCAGGAAGTTTTTTGTTAGGGCCATCTTTATCATACTTTGGTTGTTGCGGATTTGCAGACCCAAACTCTTGTTTTTTCTAGTTCTTAAATTTCTACTCGATTTTAACATCATATCAATAAACAACACCGAGTGATGAGATGTCCAGAAAATCCATTTCAGTTTGGATGTATTTGTGTGGAGCCCCATGGTATTTCAGAACCAAATGTCATTCAGAGTCTTTGATACCCAGCTTGGTGTGCAAGGTATGAAAGGTATTGGTGAGATCTGGAACTGCTTGGCCCCTCTCTTTTCGTGGTGTGGTCCATCTCATGTACTGGTCCTCATAGTTACCAACAGGGTAATACTGTTCCTTTACCGCATCCACAAAAAAATCCCAAGTGGGCTCGGCCCCATATATTCCATACTCCTTTATGGAACTTTGTTCCCAGTAAGTCTCCCACTAATGTTTGACATGAGGGAGAGATTTAAGGAGTGTGAAGGTGATCTTTTCTCTGTCAGAAAAATTGTGAACAGAGAAATAACCTTCTAATAGATTTAACCATTTGTCTAGGGCTTCTGCATCTATCTGTCCTTCAAATATAGGAATATAAAAATTAACTTGTACCTTGAAAGGAAAGGTGATTCCAAAGTGGTCTCTTGATGAAAATGCACCTGTTTCTATTGGTAGGCATTGAAGGATGTGGGAAAAATTCTCCATCATTTCGTCCCTCTATCGCGTGAGAGCTTGCTCAAGCAACAGACTGCTAGGATCATCTGCTCCGTCATTTTTATTTTCTTCCACCATTGAGGGTTTCTTGGGTGTGCGAGAGTGATTGTATTCAAGAGAGACAAGCTCGAGACCCAACTTTTTATACTCGTACCTCGTCAGGGACATGCACTGAAAAACGATCAAGAGCATCGTACTCTGAAACCATTGATCCAGATTATTTTCAGCACGAAATGTGAGCGGAGATATAATAAAGAAATGCACAGAGATATTGCAGATATCCAATAATATAACAGAAATGTATCAAAGATGCAACCATAAACACATATATATAGTAATACATGATTTCTATTAATGAAAGAAATGTACAGAGACTATAAAAATACAGAGTGAAAGACTCGCTAGAATGATGGCGGCTTATCTCTGAGAAGAGATGTGACGGCTACTCGCATTCACAAGAAGATGATTACAATGAGGCTCTGAAGGCCTTTTTTACAATAAACAGGAATGCCAAAAACCCTATACATCCAAAAACCTAACCCTAGGAGATGAAGAACCAAAATTCATGTGAGCCCCGTTTGGGTAAGTTAGTACATTAACTTCCTAGGGTCGTAACTTTTGCATACGATCTTCATTTTAGGCGTATAATAGCCCATTGGAAAGGTATCGTTGAGGAGATTCATTTTGGGGGATCAATGATGTTGTAAGATATCATTGAGTAGTTAGATCCTGAAAAACCTTCATTAAGGCCCTCAAAATAGCCCTAGAAGTTAAAACTACTAAAAATAGTAAATTGCCAAAATTGTTAGAAAATTGTTTTGAGCCAGTTGGAAAAGGTGGGTGGCCACCGATATCCACCTGGATCATACTTACACTACTTCTAGGGTTATATCCAGGGGTTGGGGGTGGACCCGTATGGGATTGAGAGACCAAATATGGCATGGGTACAGTGTGGGGGTGCCCCCAATGATTGAGGGGGAACAACAGGATATGACTGTTGGTAAGGGGGAGGAGGGCTTATCGAGGAACAAAAGATTGGAGCTCAACTCAAACCGTGCAGGGACAAACACCAGTAAAAGGTAATTTTTTCCTCCTTCCTCCTCACACATTATTTTATCTAGATCTAAAAGGAAGTCAGTGACAATGATAATAATCTTATGTCTTAAGAGTTAAGAGTCTATCTCTCAAGAGGAGATCTACCTATCCGCAGGGAGATTTTCCTTCAACAGAAATTGGCGACTCCACTGGGGACGAATCGAAACTTTCAGTTTTGGTTTTCCTCATAGAAATTGTCTTTCCCTTTGTTATTTTAGGCCTTGTTCACCCCATATGTCTGATTGCACTTGCTGATTGAATCCTTAGTCCATCACATGCATCTTGATTGACTAAAATTTTGGATTTTTGGACAATTTTCTGAGTTTTTGAATCCTGGCGCCCTTGTGCCTATGTTAACCCAATGCCAACACTCCCTGAAAGTCTTAGAAAGAGATTTAAACACTCTGGTGTCCCTTACACCAGAGCGCCAGCCTCTCCTTTGCAAAAATACCTTCCAAAATTGTCTTTTTTGAGGTCCAGACCCTGTTTTTTCACTTGCTGAAATTCTTTGTAATTCAATGCTTCTTCCTATTGACCTTTGACATCCTTCCTTATGAGGAATAAGCACCTTGATGTTCATATTTTGTCTCCTTCTTCCTTATTTTTGAGTTTTTCTGCTGTTGAGAGCTTGAAATCAATCCACTGCTTTTTCTCTCCTATCTGACTAAGCGCGAACTCTGGTGAAGGGCATCAGCAATCTGTGAATCATCTTATTTGGTTCTTTGAGGTCATCGTTCTTAAACACCTCTCTCTTGTGTGAATTGTTTGATTTTTCTTTGTTATCTTTTGTTTTCTGATTGCTTCTTGTTTCAATCATAGCAAGAGGGTGTGTGTCATTTGTGCGAAATCTGCTTATACTTGTCTGAATCTCCTTGATCTGAAAGGGTAGTTAGAAGGAGAAGTTTTTTGCATTGAATTAATCATCATTTGCATACAAACGAAAAAGATGCATTTTAGTGATTGGTTGGTATATTAGAAGGCATTTTTTAAAATGTTTTATCATTGCATTGGATTCGACTGAGAACCAACTGATTAAGGGCATTTCATATTAGTGTTTGATAGTGAAAACAACTCTTTCTCTTTCCCTTAAATAGGCGTTCATTGAAAAGAAATGATTGCTTATCATCTTTCATGCATCTTTTTTGGAATTGACTCATCATTCCATCAATTTCACTTTCGTGCACCCTTTGAGTAAATAACAACTGTAAAACGAACGCTAATTAAAAATTATCTAGAAAATTTTTTGTTTTTAGGATCTTCCACCAACAGTAGACTAGGGTTATCACTTTGGATTAGGCTGTGAGTACAACTCTCCAAAGTTTTCAAAACAAAAATTAGCATCCTGAACTAGGGAGAGTCAAATACAATTGTCGTATTGGTTTTCTGGGATCCCCCTCTCACATAGGGGTTACGCACGAGGTCACATTCAGGCGAATTAGGGAGATTATCCCTCCGTGGTTTAATTGTTTGTAGTGGTCGGATCGTATATTGGGGGTCACTTGGAGGTATACCCACGATTATGCATGGGAGCCTCTCGAGTTGATTTCGGACTTGTTATCCTACCCATACGTTTCGGATCGGACTGTCGACTGTACCCACCCAGGGACTCACTGTGAATTGGTGTCTTTAGTTTCCATAATATTTAGGTACTTACACAAGGTGACTATGAAGGGAAGTCTCACTGTACCTGGAACAGACATTGGTAAAACTCACTCGGGCTCCTTGGAGGGTAAATCCACAATTACTGCGTGGAAGCTTGCACCAAGGTGAAAGTCCGTTAAGCAGGTCACCATTGTAACTGTTCCACCATATCCTAGCCCCTTCTTAACTTGATCACATGATGTTGGATTTCATCACCAACTAGTACGATCATCGAGAGAATTTTTGTTTGCTTGGTTGATTCCTAGATTTTATTAGCATATGTTGTTTCTTTTTGTTAGTTGGCCCTACATTTTCAATGTGTTCTGTTATTCTCCACAATTGAGCCTGTAGACGATAAAGTTCTTTGTCGATCACGTAGGATGCAAGGGTTGCCTCTGGAAGGCTATCAACCCTTACCTCCTAACCCTCCAGAAGACAACTGCCATAGAGAGGTAGAAAATAAATCCTACGCTAGAAGTGTTATTGCTCCTCTGTCAGATAACTCAGAAGGTGCTTTGGTCATGGTTGAAAATCCCACTACATCTGTCTCGGTAACTCCTCTCGGACCACTTTTGGTTCATTTAGACTCCCTTGGGAACGTCATAGACGAAGAGATCCCACGATTACCGAAGAGGATCTTTACCAAAACATATATGGGATCCACAGAACCAATCTTTGGTAATGAGTATAGGACTCTTGTTCGTCCTAGCACTGTAGTAGATACCAATCCCACACCTGCTTGTTCTGTATGGAGGACTTCATCGGGACGCGATCTCTATGAACATTTCAAATATTTTCGACAACCCTTTCATCCTCATGACCCTCCTAGTGAAACAGGACCATCCAGTCAAACCATGAATCACCCAATCGATCAGTTTATTAACCCTACTGTTACACCAGCACAAGTCCATCCTAATGCTGGACTCATCACCTCTACTCATCCTTAAGGCACTTCAATCTCTACCCCCGTTTCTACAAGCTTTTACTCTACAACTCCACATGTTCCACACGATTCTGTTGGGACATATACTCACCCGAGAATGCAGACCCCTGCTAGCCCAACACAACCTGTTGGAGGGAAACCTCCATTTTCCAGTCATACCCCGGTCGTAAATCCACCGCTGGCAGGGGGGCAACCCTCGTTTGCTGGAAACCCTTCACAATCCTGGGGAGTATCTTCAGGAGGCACTTTTACTCAACCCCACATTGGGGGGCACTCGTATAATAACCCACTAGGAGGAGTATCCAATCTTGTTCCTTCCGAAACATCTTATGCACAATCTTATCCAGACGGCATCCCAAACACCACCAGGAGTTCTCTGGGACCACAGTATTATCCTCCTCATGGGTCTAATGTGTATCCATCTCTGGGATCTACTCCTTACCATTCTCAGGGACAAACATCGGTAAAAGGTACTTCTTTTCTCCTTTCTCCTCACACATTAGTTTATCTATATCTAAAAGGAAGTTAGTGACCATGATAAGCATCTTCTATATTAAGAGTTAAGAGTCTAGCTCTCAAGAGGAGATCTACCTGTCCACAGGGATATTTTCCTTCAACATAAATGTTTATCCTCCTCACGGGAAAATAAATCACCTAGCCTATAATGTTCAGAACCCACCAGGTTATGCAAATGTTTCTCATCCACCATCGAATCCTGCTTATCCTAGCCAGCAACAACCGTATATAGGAGGACCTATTGGTTACAACTATCCACCTAACCCAGTTTATGGTCCTACTAGTGTTCCTATGCCGCACCAATATCATCCGCAAATTAACCAATAGATACCTTTCCTTGCGACTCTGGATCTCCCAGACTTGTCTCGGTTAACTAATGATCCTATTTTTCATTCATCGGTTTGGCCAGTCATTCCAGCTAAACTTCCTTCTGATATTCCAAAATTTGACGGAAACCCTGGCGAAGATCCAAACAACCATGTGATGATTTTCCATTTGTGGTGTTCATCAAACTCCCTCATGGATGATTCTATACGTTTGCATCTTTTCTAGCGAACACTTACCGGTTCGGCAACAAAGTGGTATATTGAATTACCATGTGTTTCTTTTCATGATTTTAATTCCATTGCCATGTCTTTCCTCATGCACTCTCAACTGCCTATTCACTACGAGATGGGTACTGAACTATTGACCTCCCTTCGTCAAACTAACTCCATGCATATCTCTGACCATATTCATGAGTGGAGGCGACGACGAAGAATGATCAAGGCAGTCATTCCTGACATACTGTTGGCGGAATGGTTTACTAAATCACTGTTACCCTTGATCGCTCGCGATGTCGCTATGGGTGGTGCAATCACAGAGGAACAAGCCATCGCTCGGGCTTAGTATTTAGATTTGAATTATTCCCAATCTGGTACTTTGTATGATTTGCTTCTGAATGCTGCTCGAGCTAATACCGATCCATCTAAACCATCATCCTCATCTCATGCAGATGGTGTTATCGGCTCCGTCAAAACTCAATCTTTTTCCCAATCGACCACACTCTCCTCTACCTCCCCCCAAACTCAGATCTCTGAGGTGAATGCAGTTCAATATACCCCTTCACAACAGTCTGGAGGTAAGAATATGACAAAGAATAAATCAAAAAAAACAATGAACAACCAAAAAATCAAACACCTGGTACCGAAAAGCAACCACAACGGAAACTGAAATTCCCGTGTATCATTTGTGGTGAAAATCACTACACTCGAGACTATCCACTTCACAATGAAGTGGCCAAAATTTTCCAAGGAAAGTCACAACCCGTTGTACTTACTCAGCCTTTCCCACAGCAACAATCCATGGTTGCTCAAACCCCCTCTCCTGGGGGCAGTTCTAGCGATCCTCATGTTGAGGCGTCATCGAGTGCACATATTTATATGTTTAATGGGATCAATTTGACCACTCGCTCTAAGGCATACAACACACTAGGTAACCCTGATAAAGGAAAAGACATTAACAGTACCGGTACTTTACCAGATCCACCATCATCCTCCATTAGTCTTCCATCGAGTAATCCTCCGTCTGGACCACTTCATATTGAGAAACCCACGTTCGAATCTATCTTACACCCTCCTAAGAGCGCTATTCGCAAATCTACCTTTAATCCTAATTCACGTGCCACCTAGAACTACAACATTGTTGAAGATTTGGCTCAAGCACCGTGTGTTATGTTTGCGTTAGAAGTTCTACAACACTGCCCCAAACAACGTAGAACTCTCTTGGCCGCTCTTGGCGCTATTGATCCTAAGTCATCCAACCATATCATGTTTAACCTGGATAATTATGCATCTCGACTCTCCCACCAACTTGCTTTCCAAGTTGATGTTGTTGTTCACAACCAACAAATCCACCAAACTATTTTGGATGAGGGAGCCTCAACTTGTGTCATGTCTTTGGCATGTTGGAAAGGTTTAAAATCACCCACACTTAACAAATCCCCAATGATGTTACGCGCCTTCGATGGGCGAGGTTTTCATCCCCATGGGATTTTACAATCCCTACCCATCCAATTGGGTGGAAAAACTGTTATTGTTGATGTCGAGGTGGTTGATTCTCCCCTCGATTACAACTTGTTACTTGGAAGAAGTTGGTTTTATGCTATGACTGTCGTTTCCTTGTCATTTTTTCGATGTGTCCAATTTCCTCATCAGGGAAAAATTGCCACTGTTGATCAGTTGGATTTCTGCATGACCGATGCTCGCACTCCCACTACCAACAATATTCCTTTCTTGGGAGACCACAAGATCACGTATGAAAGCATTGGTGTTGGCTTACTGAAATATTCTAGCCTCATGGGTACCTTCCCTACACCACTTCCACCGACTACACATCATATTGCCACCATCAATATGATTTCGACCACGGCTTATCAATATTTGGAATCATCTAACCCTTGGATTATGCCTTGTCCATTGGCATTCGATGCACTAAGTGACACCATGCCACTTAGTCCAGCCAAAACGCCATACGTTTCTATCCAATCCGCTTCTCCCTCATCGGATGACCAACATCTATTGACACCTGACAATTCCTCAATGCAATCACGGTTGAGTTCCTTATCGTCTACAATCGACTACATTTCCCCAATATTTCCTTTTGATGAATCTATTCCAGAAATGTTTCACATTGACAAGTTACCTCGGGATAATAGCCATCATCGATCTTCTTTTCTTCCCCCTCGTGAAGAAATTCGGGCAGATATACAGTCTATCTCTCCTCCTGATGTTGATTTTTCATCATCTCCCATGCTTTCAACTTCTGATTATCTGGATCCAGTAGTAGACATGGTGATTTCTTCGGTAGGGTTATTGGAGCCTGATCTCCTTACTCCTATCGTGACCCTCGACATGTGTTCCTTCCCAAGTGATTATCTTCCATCCAACGAAGATCTCTTGGAAGCCATGACCGAGTTTTGTCCCTTGACATGGTATCCTTCCAGAGCGTTATCCTCTCGGAAGCCATGATCAAGAAGAAACCATGAGCATAGTTTCTCTTCTCTGTGGCAAGCTCATTAAAAAATGAAATAAAGGCCCTGAGCATAGTTCTTTTCCTGTGTCAAGCTCGTTAAAAAATGAAATAGTCACCTCTCTTGAACCTTCTTTTCATCCACCCTTCTCCTTTTTCTCATCTAGTAGAGTAATTGGTGACAACCTCAAAGTCGGTGAATGAATTGAAGCTTGGAGGGCATGTCTCCAACCTTTGATGATCATTCTAGAGTTAAGCCACTAGCTTTTCAAGCTGGGGGCATATCGAGCTTAGTCTTTGTTCTTTCTCGTGCTCAAAAATACATGAGAATGCATCCGGGTAAACTTTTATCTCTTTTTCGGACATGTATGGATACACGAAAAAGGAACCCCCTGGAATCTCCTTTAAGCTCTTTTCAGACTCTCTAAACATGAAAATATTTCCGAGTGATCTTGCTTCCTTTCCCTCTCGTTAAAAGGTTTAAAAGGGCATTTTTCGAGTGATAATTTATCTCTTTTTCGGCCTCGCAAGACTAACATTACGAAAAAGGACAACATTGGAGTCATCTTTATGTTCTTTTCAGACTCTCTAAACATGAAAAGATTACTGAGCGACCTTGTTCTCTTCACACTCTTTAAAGAATTTGAAGAAAACGTCTATTGAGAGATAGTTTATCTCTTTTTCGGTCTCATCATACTACGTTACGAAAAAGGAACTGAGAGATTTCTCTTTTAAGTGTTTTTCCAGACTCTATAATCATGAAAAACCTTTGAGTTTTCTATCTTTGGACTCGTTAAACAAACATCGACAGACCTATATGGAACTGAACCCTTACTTCTTCCAATTCATTAAACAAAGGAAGAGGAACTTACCGAAGGTGAGTTATATCGAGCATGTGTTATCCTCCTCGAGCTCGTTAAATCAAAAAGAGGTACTCATCTATCTGGATGGGGGGAAAATTGAAGGAAGCAAGTCAAGCATTTTTTTAGAACATTACCAAGTAACTCTTCGAATCGCCCTTGAACACGGCACTTTGTCTTTGTGCACATATTAATCCACTAAACCTCTGCACTGAACCAATCCTCTGAGTTTTTCTTACTCCTTTGGGTCACCCGAAAAAAGTCACAGTATCCACTGCATTATCGTGTTTTGGTTCGTGTCATGTTTTTGCTGTTGTGCCTCAGTGTTCAAGGGAAGTATCCACCTCGAGAGTCAGCCATCACAAATATCTTGTCTCAATACTTGTTTCAGTCCATGTTCATTTGATTTACCAATTACATCTCCATGTATTTTTCGTGTCGTTGATGGGGGATACATCAAGGCCCTCCTTCGACGGGTCTATTCCTGTCGACTTCGACACATTATCCAGGAACTAGACTTAGAAATCAATTAGTACTTTGGGACCTACATGCCTCAGTGGCAGGCCTCCTCACGTTTGACAGTGGGTTTACATCATTGACCTCTGATCGGATGATTCCACGGATGTTCGACTTCAGCTCATCCATTCACATTCGTTGGAATGTACTAGGGTACCTTGGGAATCATTGACATTAATGATGATTTCCCTCGTGCTTGTTAACGGTTTACATCATTGACCGGTAATCAAGTGGTTTCTGCCATGTTCGACATTAGTACATATATTCACATGGTTAGATTCGTATTACATCAGGATCTGTAAGAAGACCCTGGGTTGAGTCATCACTCTTATATGAACTTTTCCCAGGTTGCGAAGGAGTTTCTTTTGAACAATGACACATATACTGTTACATAGATCCACTTTGTATTGGTCGTGGCTATGTCTTGTCATCTCATAGATCCATTGTGTATTCTTCATGGCTACGATCAGTTCAGGTCATAAGAGTATAGATCCACACTGTATCCTCGGTGGCTATACCTTTTATCAATACAATTATGGATCCGCAGTGTATTTTATGGCGGCCAGATCTTGCAAGTCTTGATCACCCAAGCATAGGTATGCCTGCCTGGGTTTGAAACATGTCATAATATTTGTTGGATGTTTGTGTGCAGCTTCTGTTAGGTTCTCTGCATCTATACCCTTGCTTGAAAGTCTACAAATCATTTTAGTTATCATTTCTCGTCTTCTAACTTCATACTTTGGGGGGCAATCTGTTACACATCAAAATTACTCACTTCGATAGTGTCACAAGTGTCATCATTACAAGTGTCTCAAGTGTTAGGAAAATCATACTTCCATAATGCCTATGTCGTACCTATAACGACATTAGAAAGATACTTGAAACACCTCAAACATTTGATTTGGAAGAAGAGGAATGGTTACCTGGTTTTATGAACCTCTTTCCATTTGAAAGAACCACTAAAATTGAGTTTTTAGAGGAGAACGCTCCCCTATACCTCTCTCAGGAGTGTTGGCACTCCCCTATAGACTATCTGGAATCGTTATAACACTCTGTCTTCCATTTTGGAGGAGCGTTGTTGTTTTTAGGAGTGTTGGCACCCCCCTATACATTACTAGGGAGCGTTATAACGCTCTGACTACCCTTTTGGAGGAGCGCTACCTATTCTGGGCAACAGTTGGTTTGTTGAGAAGAATGAGGGAAAGATCCCTTCAATCTTTGAAGGCAGTTGGATTTGAATCCTTAGTCAAGCCATGATCTTAGGGAAGATCCCTAACTGAAGGAGGAAAATCCTCAACTTACCCCAAAGATATCTCAAGTGGTTGGGCCTCTCCAAGCCTATATAAGCATGATTTCTTATGGTGAAAAGGGGAATGATTGGAGGCATGAAACCTATGATCTCATAGGACACACAGAGTGAGGTGGAGGGGAATAATCAGTGAAGTTATTGTCATTCTGATCATGGGTATTTTGAGCAAGGGTTAAACAAGGAGGACTTGATGAAGCTGCTACACTCGCATCTATGGTTGTAAGTTTCCTTCGTTGTTGTTCTCATCAATATAATATGCTTGGCCTGTTTCTTTCTAGTTTGTGCTTAATATCACATGAACTTGTCTCTAATAGATAGGTCTATTTCGAGCTAATATCAGTAGAGTAGGAAGTGGTTGTACTTTTGTTTGTCTACAGGGCTTATCAAGGAGCGAAAGATTGGAGCTCAACTTGGATCGTGCAAGGACAAACACCGGTAAAAGGTACTTCTTTCCTCCTTCCTCCTCACACGCTAGTTTATCTAGATCTAAAAGGAATTCGGTGACCATGATAAGCATCTTTTGTCTTAAGAGTTAAGAGTCTATCTCTCAAGAGGATATCTACCTGTCCGCAGGGAGATTTTCCTTCAACACATAAACTATGTCACCGATGCCATTCATGAATGTGGTCAGTGATATGCATGGTTGAGGATTGTTTACACTCAGAGAGAAGTTCTAGACAATTGTCATGACGAACTGGTAGTTGAAAGAAGGTCAAAAATGTTTTGGCCAATGATTCAAAAGTCACATGGGACCCTGATTTTTCGTCCACATACCATTTGGCTAATGGACTTGTGAGTGTACGTTGAAATAAAATTAAACGGACGGAGTCATCCATGATGTTGTTTAAAGAGCATAATAAGTAGAAGGTCATGATATGGTTGGCGGGATCCTCTCTCACCTTTCCTTCAAACTTGGGAATGTCTGAAGGTAGTTTGGTAGGCATAGTGAGCCATGTGGGGTCATGCAATATAGGGTCATTCGTGAGCTTACTCAGATCAGGAATGTTGAGGGAGGCCAAATATGGCATGTGGAGTGGTGGTAGAGGGTTAGTTCCAACCATGGTGTGAGCAGGTTGTGTACCTGACCCTTGAGGGGGGTTGGGTGGGGTTATACTTCCCCCTTGAGAAAAAAATTTCCCCCCGCTTCCTTGTAAAGGAGAGCTAGTGGATGGTTGGCCTTGGGAATTGGACCCAATTAAAGTGGAACCAATTAAATATGGTCCCAAAATAGTATCACTCACAGGGGTGTGAGAGGGTTGAGCTGATGAGTTGGGAATACTAGGAACCCCTCCTAAAATAGGAGGGAGGTTTTGCAAGCGTCTGGAATGACGGGGATTATGTGGGTCCCCTATGATGTCCAAATAGCAAAGTGAATGTGTGAAAATGGTGATGAGAGCAATAAATGAACAAGAGACTTGTATAATTTGGGCCTTCACACTATATCTCACAATCGTATGTAATCAAATGAGCATCATACATAAATAAATTGAAAAGAAGCATATATGTGGGTAGGTGGATTTTGTTCGCGTGGAAGAACAAAGAAAACAAATGCTTGTGTCCTAAAAATATGTAACGTCCTTCCTCTCAAATATCACTGGACCTTCCAATAGCACTCAACAGTGGGGTCTAAAGCCACCGGAAGAGGAACTAGTGAAGGATGAAATAATCATTTATAATGAGGGGTAGAGGGTGCATATCGTGAAAGAGCTGGCGATATTTCCCAATAGCTACACAAAATCTGATCAAGGTGCAATTGCAGCCCACAATACCACCTCGGTAGATGTCTTAAAATTGGTCACTAGGTACCTCGGTCAAATTGTGGCATTTAGATTTTTGTCCTCAGAAATGGGTCACGGGCTAGATCCCTTCCAAGATGTGGGTGCCTCAAGGGGGGATGCACAAAACAACTAGACCTCGGCCTTCGACCCTTCACAGGTCTCTCACTGTCTTATGGTGTTAGGAACACTTGACTTGGAGGATTTTAAAGTTCCCTATTTGTCAACTTCTAATGTTTGAAGATGTGAGAACCAGATAATGGAGGGTTATTTGGATGCCTACCCCCAAGATCCTACCTAGACTAAAAACTTCTTTCGGCACCTCCTGTGGAGGAAAACTTAGTGATTTTTTAGAAAATTTTAGATGTGGTTGTTTGAGATATTGGGGGTGTGAACCAATCTCGTTTGAATTAAGTGGGAGTAGATAATTCCTTCAAGAAATAGTGGGATGTTTTGGAATCCCTTTGGAGGAAACCTACTTCAACCTCCACAATATGAGATGAAATTATGTGAGTGAATAGTGACTTTGTGTGTGAGAAAGTGAAAAATGTGCCAAATTTTTAATAAGTTAGGTTTTACCTTGCAGCATGTGGACTTCATGTGGTCCTTACAAGTCTTGATTACCTATCTTACTAGATTCCATTGGTACAACCTTGCAGAATTTTAAAGTCCCTAGAGAACTATCATGTGGACATATGGGTCCTTACCAATTCTTTAAACTCCCTAATGTGATTTAATATAAGAAATATTCAAAAAACTATCCTAGATGCAAGCATGTGGGCATGTATGGGACCGTTACAATAATCTTTAAAACTCCCCTAGTGATGTAAACTAAGAAAGTAGCTTCAAAACTATCTTAACTTTGCAACATGTGGTTATGTATGTGCCCTTACAATTTTAAAAAGAAACTAAGAGGGGGCCCTAGGGGGGCTTTGTCCTCTCCTAAAGATTTTGTTTTTAAGGGAGATGAAATCTTCCCTCAATCGTTTTTTCTGATTCTCAAGATCACTCTATGGTGCAAGAGAAGAGCATACTCAATGATTGAAGTTTGATTTTTTGGTCCCAATACAAGTGTTTATATATGTGATAGCAAATGATCTTAACTTAACTTTTACAATGAAAACAAGCCATCCATGTGGAAAAATGAAAGAAAAAGAGGAGAAATATGGTTCTTTTTGACCCCCTAAGTGCCTATGTTTTGACTAACCCTTCATGTGGAGAGAGAATCTAAGTGTGGTGCATTTACAATTTGTATAGAATAAAATTTTATAAGGCTAGGGGCCTTCCAAATATCACAAAAAAATCTTACAGTGTTTGATTTTTTGGATAGATGCGTGGGCCCCATTTTAGACAGAGATGCATGTGATGCCAATACGCAGAGAAACAAGGACTTCTAGGCACATCGTGTGCAGTATGCACTTGAAAACACAGTATTTTTGGCGCATGTGATCGGAAGACGTGCCTATGGGCTGGAAAACCCGCACACATTCTGATACACTTCCGGGAAGAAAATTTTAAATGAAATTCTCCTCTTCCAGCTTCGAATTGAGCTCTTTGCAGGTAGGACTGAGCCAGTTATGATCCCTGCAAGGTTAATATATTAAAAAGAAGTGCTCAAACAACCCAAATAGGGAGGAAATTGATACCTATCCCCAGTATGGTCGCCAATCTGTTGTGTCATTTTCGTCACTCCAATGAGAAAAATAAAAGGCACTTGCAAGTCTAGTTGGGTCTACTAGACATGAAAGAAATGAGTGCAAGAATTAGACTCATCAAGCACAAGAAATAAATAAACAACTAACCTAATAACAACTAAAGAAACAAAACTACAATGCATAAGGAAATTAGAACCAAAATTAATCAAACAATTGACCAATATTCATGCCACCAATGGATAGATTGTATTAGTTGGAAAACACCAAAGAAAAAGGGGGACTTATGGATCCCCTCTTCCTCCAAGGGAGGGTTCTTGAGTCCCCTATGTGAGAGTTATTACAAATGAAAAACAAGAAACAAATGGTGAAGAAATCCCAAGTTCATTCCCTCAAGAGGTGAGGTGAATAGCTCAATGAGATGATGCTAGTATGCCCCAAGAAGGAAAGTGGTTCCTTATAGGAGAATAGAGGCATCATAACAATACAATGAGATTCTTGGATTCATAGTGCACCCATGGCCTCTTTTTATAGAAAATCTGTGAGGCATTATCCAACCGGTCTTTAGTGTGAACAAGGGGCCCTTTAGGGCACCCTTAGGTCTTTAACCAGCCCTCCAGTCAGATTCAACTCGTATTTGAGGGTCAAATCAACTTGGGAGATGAACCAGAAGTGGGTGAGGGGATGACAAGAACCATAAATGTGTCATTCTCAATAGTGTGTGTCTTTTATCATACACAGTCACGCCTCGAGCGCATGTGTGTTTTTCTGACGTTTCAAACCTACGCATGTGCGCGTGCTTCTTGTAGTGCTTCTGCGCATGTTAATTTTTTAACCAGTTGTATAGTTTGTGCCTTTTTGGAAATGAATTTTTGAATCTGTGGGTGAACTAATATGTTTTTGGATATGTTGGATTCCTGTAACCATTTGCGGACAAAATTTCAGTGATAACAATGCTTACTAATATCACCAATGTACTAATGTTCAATATTTTTGAAATTAGGATTATGATGATGAGAGACCTACCTATCATCTTCTGTTTGCACCCCACTACAATGTCAAATCAAGAGAAGTTTGTAATAATAGCACAACTTGGAGAGGAATGATACCAAGAATGGTTGAATCAACTACCTATTCAATTCCCACTACATCTAGATTCACCAATTAGGAATCTACAACAATAGTAGTTCTTCACAAGTTGGCAATGGAGTCAATGAAATAGAGGTTGGTATGGATGATTATTTACATGATACAACTTCCATGGAAACAATGTTGTTAGATGCATTCTAGAATAATGAGCGAGGGTATGATGCTCATATCACTGATACCTTATTCGAAAGTTTGAAATCTGCTTCTACCACCCCTCTCTTTGGACCTAGCTAGTTAAAGTCTACCCAGCTGGGGACAACAATGTTACTGTACAACTTGAAAGCAAAGTTTGGCATGTCAAATGCATGTTTCTCGACAATATTGAGGTAACTGACCATCATTAAGTCCATTATAATTTGAGAAATATTATCACATAATCAACATTAAAAACGATCCATTTTATGAATTTTAAATGACATTGTACATTTATATTTCCCACTAACTGTAGGTTATTCAAATATAAGGTTCTTCTGAGTGATAATGTCTTTCTTGGTAGCTGCTAAGAGGAAAAGCAGATGTTGAAAATATTGCGTGTTGAGTACATATCACATCATGCATGTATGAATGATTTCATTCTATATAGAGGAGAATATGCAGACAAAGAGATATGTCTAAAATGTGGGCATGAAAAATATCATAAATCAAATAAAAAGGGTAAATCACATGGTCCTCATCATAAGATATTGAGGCACGTGCCTATAATCCCAAGGATTCAAAGGCTCTTTTGTTGCAAAGAATTAGTTATGTTGCAGGGATGGCATGCCTTGCATAGAAGTGAGTCTGAAGTTATGAGAATCCCAACAAATTCAATATCCATGAAGCATATAGAGGATAAATGGCCCAAAAAATTTAAGGATGAAGTACGAAGTCTATGACTCGGCATAGCCATGGATGGCATTAATCCATATTCCCTCCAAAACACCAACTATTCTGTTTGGCCTATAGTAGTGATCAATAAAAATATCCCCCCATGGTTTTTTGTGAAGAATGAACATCTTATGTTGTCTCTTATAGTCCCTGGTAGAAGACAAGTGAAGAATATGGATGTCTACCTACAACCATTAGTAGATGAATTGAAGGAATTATGAGAAGGGATACATGTATACGATGTATCAAGACCCATCACAACAGAGAGGAGTTTTACACTATATGGCATATTTTCTTACACCACACATGATTATCCAGGCTTAGGAGTTTTCTCTGGTAAATTACATGTTTATTTATTTGTTTATATACGTAAGAATATTTTTTGGCATATTTAATTCATTATGATTGTTCTGATCTTCGATGCTAACATGTTTTTTATACATTAATAATTTTGCAAGTCTTGTAACAAAAGGATATCATGGATGTAAATGTTGTGGACCTTCTATGAAGGCTAGGTGGCCCAACAACCTACAAAATCCATTGTACGACTACTCTAGGGTATTCATCCCAGAACAACACCCTTATAGAAGAGCAACATCTTCTTTCAATGGTAAACTAGAGAGAACCCAAAGGCCTGCAATAATGACACCAACAGAATGGCTTAGAGCATATGAGAGAGAGAAGGAGAAGGATATTATAGAAATGTTTGATTCAAATGGGGAGCCTATGTTCAATGATCCAAAATTCTTTGACACCTATGTTGAGAAACTTCCCATTGGGATGAAAAGGAAATATGTCTTTTATGAGATCTCATATTGGGAGCATCTTAAGATTATCCACTTACTAGATTCCATGCATATATTTAAAAATGTTTCATCTTCTTTTTGGAGGCACATATCATCAAAATAAAGTGACACACTGGTTGTTAGGAGAGATATTATTTCTTCAAAAAGTAAAAATAAACATTGGCCAACAAAAGAAAGTAGAGGAGGTTGGTCCCTCTTGGTATTTCAATCAAGGTGATGTCTCATGGATATTGAAGAAAGATGATATTTCTTTGGCAAAGAAATTTATATTGGGTGTGAAGGTGCCTTATTTATATGGGTCTTCACTACAGTGAAGCTTCATTGTGGAAGACCATTTGTCGAGGTTAAAATCACATGACCATTTGAACCTTCTAAGAGTACGTATGTCAAAAACATGATTTTAGTATTTGTTTTATAAATTAATGTCATGGAATAAAGCATAATTAATTTTGTATGTGTTTACTTTGTAGTGTCATTATCCATGCTCATGTTTGGGTGTGTGAACCATTACTTCCCCTAGGACCTATGACGTGCCATATCTAAATTATTTGTATTTGTATGGTGGATCAAATCAAAGGAGATTCATATGGCTAGCATTCCACGGTAGCATCCAGAGATAGTTGAGATTGTTTATATTTATTTGAGAAGGAACTGTTGGCGAGTTTCATGGACTTGCAAGTTCATCTTCTAATTAACCTAGTAGATGAGGTTGAACTAGTCGGAGTGGTCTCTTGTCATTGGATGTTCTTCTTAGAGAGGTACATGAAGAAATTGAAAGTATTTGTTCGAAAAAGGTAAAAACTATGGACGGATCTATGACAAAGGGGTACATATCATATGAGTCTTTCTATTATTCCAATGAGTACATCAAGCAGATCGACAACACACTAGGTGAGATGATTTGGGACAACGAAAGGGATGAAGACAAAAGAGAAGGGGAGCTTCTCCAAACAAATGGAAAAAGGCGCTTGATAAAAAGTAAGTGACTTATCATTTGTGTAATTTATACACAGTAACTATTCACACTGAACTTCATAATGTATATTTTGATATGATATGTACTATATGTCGGTTTGATTTCATGAATATATATATATATATATCATCGAATTCATAAATTGATTCCATCAATAAATTCATTCTTTACAATTCAGAGGCAACATAGTCGTGGGTCGCATTGTACGAACAGAAGAGGAGGAAATGGGACAATGACGGGAAATAATTTAGATAGTTGAATGGTAGAAGCATGCCTTATATTGATCATTTAAAAGAAAATATTCCAATGATATGCCCCAACAGTTGGGTTTATGACTAAGTCAGAGAGAAATACAGTGCATCCGGTCGTTACCCACGTGTTGAAGAGGATGCACTAAACATAGGGATTGGGTGCAACAACTCGATAATAATATATTTATGTATAATTTAAACTTCATAATGCACTTTTGAATTGTAACATCTATATTTTATATTTTATTGGTCGGATTATTAGACACATGACACTATAATTTTTTTCATTTTTTTATAGGTGCATTTGTTCCCATATATGTGGGCATATGGACATCATTTTCACACATAGGATGTCAATGATGGACGCATGACACAAGACTGTGGAGTGGAAGTCGAGTTCAACCAATATAGACGTGCTAGCCACCGTGATCAAAACCTAATACGGGGGATGTTAGGTTATATTGGAAAGATACAATATATCATTCAAGTGGACTTCTCTTCTTTCCAATGTGTTATTTTTAGGTGCAAGTGGTGGCACACCTTTGATTGAAATAATGTAAAGGAATATTGTGATAGTGGGATGATATGTATCAACTCTAGAAAGATGTGGGATGAAGCTAAGGAGCCTTATGTTTTCCCAAGACACTGCAACCAAGTAGTTTTTTACCCGGATGTGTTGGATAGGGATTGGTGGTTCGTATTAAGACACGACCCTAGATAAAAACATATTTTTGAGAACAACAATGTTATCATGCCAAGCGAGGAAGATAATGAGGGTGATGACAACAGAGAGTGATATGTACATGTTTTATTTCATCATTAATATTGTTGTTGTATATTTTTGTTATCTTTATTTTTCTAATTATATTGTTTTTTATTCATCTTGTGATAGAGGAAATGTTAAGTTAATTATAACAAATCTTTGAACAATTTTAGTTGGTTAACAATCAGTTTGATGCGTAATGTGTTTGTATTTCAAATTATTTGTGATTGCCTGGAATGATTGATTGAAATAGAATTTTATATAGTTATTGAACATATTTATATGTTGTTACATGTTTAATTATGTAAAATTTTAAGAATTATTATCATGGTAAAGTTGTAAGAATTATTATCATGTTCAAAAAGGCCTCAAGATGTTAGATGTTTGACCCTTTACCAACATGTTATAGAAGCATTGAGACCTAAAAAAAGAACATATTAACAATGGTGTACTTAGAATTATGATGTGTATAGAAGGTGGTATTTATATATTTATTAACAATCCTCTTACCCTTGGACACACTCAAGCACTTGTATAAATCACTTTTGTTGGTGATATGACTTTGATCCTTATATTTCTTAGGGAAATAATTTTAAGATTTGCATTGTAATTCCTTGCTTAAGCATTTGAGTTGTGAATATTTTAAACCATGCATGAGTTATTTAATTAATTTTTTTAATTTTATATATATGTAACGACATATAATATTTTTTAGTTGGCAACATGTTTAGATATTGAATGGTAATATTTTAATTTACATAGTTTCTTATTTATCCTAATAATATATGTTGATATTAGAAGTAATAATATGGTTGATATGCATGTTTAATAGTACAACCTTTTTTATGATATGTTAACATGATGATTCAAAAATTGAGTTTATGTTCATGTATTTTGTAGATTTAAAACTAAGATATTCAACAAATAATGTGGTTTATAATTTAAAAATTAAATTTCTAACATGATTTTGGGATAATTTGGTTTTTAACTAAAGTGTTTGTTAGTTTACATACTTTTATCGTTGATTTTGGAAATATTTATAAAATTATATCCCCAATGTTGAGTAAAATCACAATTAATGAAGTAATTTAAAATTTGATAGTAATCGACTTACAAAATAATCAAAAAAATAACAATAGGAAGATTAATTTGCATCCATAAAATTTTAGGGACAATAGAATGCTTCTCATTGGAGATCATTACTTTTTATAATAACAATTTTTAGTGTAGAAGAGTCTATTAAAAAAGAGTAATTAGTACAATGGAAAATAACATTTATTCATACGTAATTTGTTTTTTGAAAAAGAATTTAGTTAGAATGAATATATATGAACTATCTATGAAAGAGAAAAATGTTTATGGTAATTTTACAATTATAGTTTCAACCGTATTGAACTTTGTAATTTTTAAAAATATCTTTGTTTTTTTTATTTAAATTAAGTCTTTATGTTTCATATATAAAATTTTGATATAAGTTCACCAATACATAATCTATAATAAAGATCATTTAATAAAAATAAACATCATAATGATAACCATATAACAAACATAAACATCATCTAAAATACACATTTAAATTCTC
>ML799039.1:73852-110051 GCA_009831015.1 Picea engelmannii | reverse complement strand
TGGTATAACATATTTGGTCCAATTGATGGGATAATCTGCATATCTACAACAGTAGTGGAGGCTCGGTCTATAGTAGAAGATGATGGATGGTTAGGAGGAAGTGGTTGGTCGACTCTCTGACCAGAAATAAGCAGAGGAGTAATAGGTCTTTCCTTCTCATCTAGGTGAGGTGAAAGAGGAGGATGAGGAATAGGTCATGCATGCTCATCTAGATGAGGTGAAAGAGGGGGAGGAGGAATATGTGGTGTTTGTCATGATCTGGGTGAGGTGAAGGAGGAGGAGGAGGATGTGGAGAAGGATCACAGCCACCCTCATCAATCGATGGGGTATTGAACGAACGAGTTGTACTAGAAGGTGAGTTGTGCCTATCATTGGAATCCCTCATCGTCAATAGTAGCTTGGTAGCTCCGACGATATGACACATAAGAGGCATAAAATCACGTGACATATCCCTCCAAAGTTACAAGAGAATAGGATATGCCTTGATGTCTTGCATTAACATAGGGTGGCCTCCCACATCAGTCAAAAGTGCATTGATTCAGTTTCCCAACTCCAACCTGAATATAGTATCTAGCTTACGATGCATGTCGTCGGGTATATGCACCCGAGGATCATGACATGTCGTGGCCTCGGGCATCATCTCCTCATCGTCATATGTTGTGGGAGGAGGCATGTCCCCAATGAAAGTGCCAATATATACAAAATATATATTAAATAACAATAATTACATAGTTTCATTAAACAATTTAATAAAACAAGTTAAAGAACGTGATAGAATTAATTTTATTCTAATTAAGTAAGACAATAAAATGAAACTAGATTAATTTAAACAAAACACTAATAATAACTCTATCATCTGGTAGCTCATCTAGTGTGAAGAGGATGTTTGTACATCCTCACCAATCCAAACCCATGTAAGGACATGGCACCATGAAGAACATGTGATATGCCTCACTGGCTAGTAGCCCCAATGTGTCTGGGGAAATCCTGGTTGAAAACTTCGACTGGCCCCTCTTGGGCATCATCTCCTCCCACATGTGCAACTAGACATGAGTCCTTGGCCTAGCAGGATGATAGACAAAAGTAGGCCTCATCTCCGAAAACCTCTCAAAAAATAATCAAAACAACTATGAATCAAAAGGAAAGTTTGACCTCCCACGTATCATAGCATGTCATATGTCTAGTGCTATACAAAAATGCTGCAAAAAAATGGCAGACCATATGATGCATAGTGGCCTCTATACCAATGAATCAACATAATACAAAAGATGGAAACTAATGTGCTTCCCATCATTGGTAAAGTGTTCTTTGATCATCACTAATAGTGAGAGGAGCCTAACCCCCTTTGCACCAAGAGAAGCAATCTATAGCTCTCCACCAGACACATAAAAATCAGCTGGGGAAAGTACATCAACCCCAATATATCACTGAGAGTACATGAGTTGACTCTCTATTGCAACACCTACTGGGACATCTGGGAACTGGGGAAAATCCTCCCCTCTCCTGGATAGCCCAGTGATAAATTAAATATCCTTCTGAGTGGGATGGTACCACTGATCCGAACCCACACAAAAATATTTTCGATGGACATCCCATCAATGGATCAGATGCACCAACAACCCGGAGTGCCCCTTGAGGTATGTATCCTCCTCATAGTACTTAAGGAGGCCTACATTTGTAATACCCATGTTTCCCCCAGTTTGTAAATATAACTATAACTGGCCAAGAGACTATGGCAGACTAGATACGTGTGAATGTGGATTTGATGAACCTTTTTTTATAAAAGGTCAATGTATGTATTTTATGTTATTAATAGAAAATGGGTAAGTGTTGCATAACTACTGAAAGGGGGGTTTTCCAAGATAGACCATGAATTTTATGAGAGAGATGGTGACGGGAACCATAAATGGTTGAGATGGCCCTCACCAAACCAGTACCTTACTGGATTTAATGACTCAGACCCAGAACATTCCTCTGACCCAAAAATGAATTACCAGTCAGATTGGTAGTTGGAAGAGTCCTCCTCAAGAGTTAATGAGGAGATGGGGCAGAGTACTCTTCTGCAAGACTTCCAGACATGACCATGAGATGTGGATTCGGACCCATGCAACCTTATCGAGGGAGGAAAAAGAGAAGAGGTAATTTTTGGGAAGAGATAAGGAAGGGCGGGAGAGAGCGAGCAAGCATACCTGCACAGGAGAGAAGAGTCAAAAGACCAATATAGAAAAGAGAAAAGAGGGTTGTGCATCTCTCTAGTTCATGGAAGAATTAGGAAATAAGCTCGTTCTGGGTGTAATAAACTGTTGAAAGGGTTTTTGTTACAAGTTGATAAACACAACTGACGAGTGACTGTGGAAGTACTCGTGCAGGCCTCTTTTCTTGGTACATAGAAAATTGGTTGCCAAGATCCTATGGGAGGAGGAGAGTAACCTCCGTCCCTGACTGTCACTGAGCCAGAAGAAAGAGTCTCTCCCATAGCATCGTGGTCTAGCTTGAGGGTGGCCAGTGGTAAATCTGTTTAGGAGTGGCTGAGCCTATGGTTTGGTGGAAACATGCACCCCTTTCAGCAGTCACTTCACGAATTCTGTGTTTCTAATAAGTATTTTCATACTCTATGTATTTAAATGGAAATGAAGTTTGAATATACATGCCTATGATTGAATTATGTGTTGAATGATTAATATAGAATTGTGTATTGTCTCTCTGTGAATCCATGTTTTGAATTGATCTTCTGCTTGAAACAACTTAGGAGTTAGAGAATATTGGGACGTAATTGTACAAGAGGGATGGGGTAGGATTTACTAGAATAGTAATTCATGCAGATCCTTAGATTTTATCTTCACGGGAATACTAAGTCCAAATCCAGTGGAAGGAGGAAACCTTCTCTAGACCCTTCACCTATGTGACCGAGGGATCATTCTCGTCTCCTTAACTATTTACGGCTAAATATTAGGGTGCATCCCACAAGAGTTTTTGGAGGACCCATATGACCAGGTATGGGAACCCTGCGCTAGGTCAGAAAGGAGCTAAGTCATTCTGGATTCAAAACTCTGGGAGTCTGGCGCTCCGGAGTGTTTCGACCTTACCATTTGTAAAATAGCCGAAGACAACCAATTTTTATGGTTACCCATGAGGTTGACCGGAGTCTGGGGATCTCCCTAACCATGGTAGATATACCTTCCCCACCGTTAAACTTTGATCCATTCATCAATCGCGAGGTAGCATGAGCCACAGGTTTGAGGGTATCTAGGATTCACCTTGGTCATCAAATCCACGTCAAAGTAACTTCAGCAAAAGCCTACTTCGAGAGAATAGGGATGTTAAAGAATCAAACTCCTTGAATGTAAAAGCTACAAAGTGATGAGAAATGTGGATCTGGGGAGTTTGTTAAGAACCCCTCTTAACCGTTCGATCATCGAGTAGAGGGGCCCACGCACAGAACTTCAGTGAAGTCCTGCTTCAGGAGATCGGTGTGGCCATCATGCTAAAATCCTTTAAGGATAGAGTTGCAAAGTGATGAGGGTCTTATATATAGGAACCCTTCAAGTTTTACCCTGACCGTTAGATATAGACCATGGTCAGCCCGGCGCTGACTACTTTGGGAGTAGGGAGGAATTTACACTATGAATCCCCTGAACATCGAAGTTACGAAGTAATGGAGGCAGTAGATCCATATATCTAAGTGGATTCATCTCGACCATGAGATCTAAGGGCGTAGGATGTCCCATTAGTCTAGAGAGACGTGGCACAGTGACATAACCCAGGTTGGCGTGGACCCACGATGGACATGTCATGTGTCACCTGGATTCGTATGTTTCACATACCCTATATGCCCATTAAAATGTGACACGTTTCACCCCCTGTAGGGGCCACGTGTCATCTCTGAATTCCCATGTGTCACCCCTTGCACTTTCTCACTTGGTCCATTTGGTGGGTGGAGTTTTTGGGACCCACCTGTCCTTGCCCCGTGTACAGTACGTTATCATGTGCAAGGATGGACCCTTTGGGAGTCCAGGACTTTGGCACTCTGAAGGTTTGGGGTTCCGCATCGAGGATAAGTTGAAAGCCCCGAAGGCCAAAGCTACGTGGAGAGATTCCAGGCTCCTTTGCGAATTCAAGAATTCGGGACTCTGGAAGATAGGCATGCAGAAAGGAGAATAGACGTTCAGCATCAAAGCATCAAATGCCAAAATTCCCTCTAGCTCATGTGTTAAATGAAGGTTGTGTCTCGTCATTATATTAGACGGTGGAGGGACCTCCCCTATAGATGTAGGAACTTTTGAATGACGTGAATGATGTGGATCCATGTGGGTGCCATGTGGTCTATGACTAATAATTCCCGAAGAACTTTGGGAGGGCATAACTTGCGATCCATAGCTCGATTTTGAGTCTGGTGGTAGTCGTTAGAGAGATACACTTGAGTAGAAGAGGATAGATATCTCGGAGAGATGATTCAAGACAACTAAAGTAAGAAAAATTTTGATTCCCAATCCCTAGAAATGGTACTTAGGGGTTGAGTATGTTAAAAATTGGTATCAGAGCATGGTTACAACACTTGGCCTGCTTGGTCTCATGAATGAGTCACTTAAAAATATTATTTAAAGAAATTTTAGGGCGACACCCTATTTTACAACATTCTTAAGAGGCTTATTTAAAACTTTACTAAAGCAAGGAATGAAACTTTATGTTGTTGAATATGTTTTGGAAATTTGAACGGTGTGTTGTTCATAAACCTACTAGATCATTAACTAACAGAGAATGTTCTATCAGCAATCAAGTATTCAGTGGAGCACAGGAAAACTACAACATAAATGATGGTGACACACCATGGATTGGAGGAAAGCTCCCATAACAAAGAGGAAGAATCTAATGAAAGGAGGGCAATGGAAACCCCTCCATATTTGGATGAAGTTGTAAGAAGCCTCATGGAAGAATTACAGAGTTGTAAGGATGACAATGTGAGGTTAATAAAGAGCAGGAAAATAAAAATTAAATTAATGTAGTTCTACTGCAGAGCTTATCAGATATACAAAGGCAACTGCAACATGGACCAGCAACCAGTCATGTGGACAGACATCATACGAAGAAAACCCAAATTCCACCTGAGATACAAAAGCATGGCCCTGAAAGTGTCCACACCAGGAGAAGCACCTCAAAGAAGGATCAACATGGAGCCAAGAGACACTCATCGGAGGAATCCTCTGGTGAGAAAACTAACAACTCCAAGGAATATTCTAGTAGCAAAAATAGTTCACATTCCCAAAGAAAAAGAAAGAAGAGGAAACATTTCAAGAGTCGTGACCCTGAAGAGTTCAAGAAATCTAAACCACCCACTTTCGATGGAGAAATTAAAAAGGGGGAACAAGAAGAATTTTGTTTTCTTGAATTGAAGAAGTACTTCAGAGTCCATGACCACTCTGAAAATTTAAAGGTTTGAATATTCATTTTCAACCTGAATGGAAAGGATTCCATTTGATGGGAAGACCTTAGGAATCTAAAAGGAATCCATGAGAAGGACTTTTCATGGAAACAATTTGAGAAATAATTAAAGAAGAAGTATATGTCATAGAAATACTTTGATAGGAATATCAAGGAGTTTTATGAACTCAAGTTGGGACAACTCACAATAGAGGAATATATCAATAAATTCCTTGAGTTGATAAGGTATGTGCCCTACATAAAGGATGAAAAGGTAAAGATGAAATGATTTATTAGTGGACTTCCTCAGTCCTTCCTGGACAGAATTGAGTTTGATGAACCAAATACCTTAGAAGACACCATCAGGAAGGTAAGGTATTGCTATGAGAAATTCAAGACTAAGACAAAACCTCATGAGGACTGGAAGAAGAAAAGTAATTCGGGATTCAAGAAGAAGGGATTTAAATCCTCGACATTCAAGAATCATGGGAAAGGTTCTAAGATGATCCTTCCTACTAAAAGTGTATACCAGCAAAATTTCCCCTCTCAGAGTGAAAATAAACGCTTTGGAACAGTCTCGGGTAAGACTGATAACACAAAGAGAGAACCCTTGAAATGTTGGGGTTGTGGAGAAGAACACCTACTGAGAGACTGCCCATATAGGCAACAAAACAATAGGAGGGTATACAACATCCAAGAGGCTACCAAATTCAATGATGTGCCTAGGATCATTCCACATATTTATGTATCCTTGGATAATAGACAAGTCTACCACCAAGCTTCAGTGGTGGAGATGGAAGGTATGATTTCCAACCATCTAGTTTCCATTTTAATTGACCCTGGTCCTAATTTGAGTTATGTTGCCCCTCAAATTGTTCAGAAATGTAAATTGCAACATGTTAAACATGTTAAATCATGGCTAGTACAGATAGCCACTTGAACCAAAAGAAAAGTAACAGAGGTCATACCATCATGCCAATTCATTATGAGTGGAATACTCACCCAAGCAACCTTAAACATACTCCCTTTAGGATCTTATGACCTGCTGATTGGAATGGATTGGTTGGTTGCCCATAAAACCAAGTTGGATTGTTACAATAAAACTTTGGAGTGTGACAATGAAGAAGTGAGAAAGGTAACCCTACAAGGGATTCAAAAGCATGTTTCAGTGAGACAAATATCATCCCTTCAAGTGAAGAAGTGTTGTAGGAAAGGATGCCCTTTATATGCAATACAAGTGTTGGACTCTGTTGAGGACAACAAACCAAGCCTAGAGGACCATCCAATATTAACAGAGTATAAATATGTGTTCCCAAAAGAGATACCAGACCTACCTCCTAGAAGATACATTGACTTTTCAATAGAACTTGCACCAGGAGCGGTGTCAGTGTCTAGAAATCCCTATAGAATGAGTACACCAAAGCTAGTTGAGCTCAAGCTACAGCTAAAGGAAATGATGGACAAAGGATACATTTGGCCTAGTGTGTCTCCATGGGGATCACCAAGCTTGTTTGTGAAAAAGAAGGATGGCACACTTAGGTTGTGCATAGACTATAGGAAACTCAATAAGATGACCATAAAGAATAAGTATCCCTTGCTAAGGATCGATGACTTGTTCAACCAATTAAGGGGTGCTATAATTTTCTCCAAGATTAAATTGAGGTATGTATACCATCAGGTCTGAATTAAAGATGAATATATACACAAAACAACCTTCAAGACAAGATATGGTCACTATGAATTTGTGGTGGTGCCATTTGGACTAACCAATGCACCAGCCACTTTTATGTGCTTAATGAATAATGTACTCAGTAATTTCCTAGAAATATTTGTATTGGTTTTCATTGATGATATCCTAATCTATTCCAAGAATAGGGAAGAGAATGAAGAACACCTTAAGCTAGTACTTCAAGTACTAAGAGAACATCAAATATATGCTAATTTTAGTAAGTGTGACCTTTTCCAAAAACAAGTCCATTACTTAGGCCATGTTATTTCTGAAGAAGGGGTGGAAGTTGATCCTGGAAAGATCAAGGCAATTATGGATTGTCCTACCCCAAAGGATGTATCTAATATCATATCCTTTATGGGCCTATCAGGATCCTATAGGAGGTTCATAAAAGGATTTTCCAAGATTAGTTGCCCAATCACTTCCCTTCAGAAAAAGGGGGTTAAATTCCTTTGGACATAAGAATGTGAAGAGAGATTCCAAGAGATGAAATGCCTTCTAAACAATGCACTTGTGATAAATATTGAAGATCCAAATAGATATTTCCTTGTGTGTACATATGCCTGCAAGGAAGGACTCGGAGGAGTCCTTATGCAAGAAGAACATGTAATTTTCTACGAATCTAGAGAATTGAATGAGCGTGAAATCAATTATGTGACCCATGATCTAGAATTGGCTTCCATAGTGCATGCTTTAAAAATGTGGAGGCACTACCTCCTAGGTAAAATATTTGTGCTTGTGACAGACCATTGTGGGTTGAGATATCTGTTTGATCAACCAAATCTCAATGCTAGACAAGATCAATGGATGTCTCTCCTCGGTGAGTTTGATTTTGAAATCAAACATATCAAAGGAAAATAAAATAGGGTGGTTGATTCCCTTACCATAAGTGTGAAAGTGATTCGCCTGGTAGTTGTAAGCACATGTGAAACAAAAGTCAGGGAGAGAGTCAAGAGTGCACAAGAAACAAATGCATTTTTCAATACTATAAAATTGTACTTAGAACAAGAGCCCACAGGGCTGAAGTACGAAGGAAATCAATTACTGAGTGATGGCCTGCTAACTTACAAATGTAGGTTGTATATTTTGAACTGTGAATAATTGAAGAGTTTCATGATGGATGAACTACACAAAATACCATATACTGGTCATCCTAGTTATCAAAACATGATCACAACCACTGGGAAACTATTTTATTGGCCCAGACTAAAAAAGGACAAAGTTGATTACTTAGCTAAATGTCTAGAATGTCAGCAAGTTAAAGTAGAACAATGACATCTAGTAGGGATGTTGCAGCGCCTGCCAATCCCATAATGGAAATGGTAAACCATTTCCATGGATTTCATCACAGGATTACCGAAATCGGACAAATAGAATGAGACCATCATGGTGTAGTGGTGGACAAATAGAGAAAGTCTGTTCACTTCATTCCCGTTGTTGTAACCGATATTATCAATCAGATGCCACAGGTAACAGACGCAGAAGATGAGGTTGGAATACGTACAGAAAGAACCTCCTTCTCTATTAACAGATTGTCATGTAGCCCAAAGAGCTGGGAGTTGATCAATTAACAATGTTTTGGCGAAGGAATGGCAACAACAATCGTCCTGACTCGTCACAGCCAGCCGAAAAAGAAAACAATCAGATGTTTCCTCTCGACCCTTTTCATCGCCCTCCTCAGTCCCAAGCTGACGAGTCAGAAAAAATTACAAGAAAGCTCCTCCTTACTTGCTATGGGGACTGCCATGTTAAGGAGTTGCTAGGGATAGAACAGTCTAATAGTCTTCCCAAGAAACCTCTGAAAGAAGAGGAAAAATGTCAGGTTTTAAAGGATCGTGTTTCTACTGCATTCACTGGTCAGTTCCTTCTATCATACTGCCCATTCATTGCACACTTCAGAGCAGCGGTCCAACGACAAGGTGACAACTATGGTTTAGTTCCAGCTGCAGTTATTTATGCATTTGATACCAAGATAGTGACTTTATGCAAATCAATCAATAGCAAGGCAGAAACAGATCCTGCTTTGAGTTTAGCACTAGTTTTAAATGCTGCCAAATCATGTAGTCACCTCCATTCTCCTGCGGATAGCTTTTGGATTGGTAAAAGAGATCCTTTTTCTGATGAAACCAAGGATAAGTTGCTAAACTGGATCCCAGAATTCACAGAAAAAGCAGACGGCTCAATGGAATTTAGAGAAAGAACAGAGAGTTGTTTATTTACAGCTATTTTTATACCTTGCTCCTCTGAAAAGAAAGCTAAATCATTGGCTTTAAAGGTTGAACCTCATGAACATTTTATGGATGTGATTGCAAACCATCTAAATGTTACAGATTCCTCTCATGTTTTGATCTCAAGGCCTCTTATCAAGGATTTCCATGGATGCCAGAGTTTACTTTCCAGTTCTGGATACTTTACCTTCAGTTTCGTATCTATTTGGAAATTCTCCCATCAGTAAGAAATGTAAAGGAAGTCCACATTGTCAGTGGAGATTAATACAAGGGCATCTATCTTAGTAGGGAAAGAAGTACATGGTGGTGCAATTCTGGCAGCAGTTGGATCCTCGTGGAAGTCACTGGGAACTATGTCTTGTGACGATATTAGCCTTAGCATCTATCACAGGATGCTACTTAATCGAGTTCCTTGGGGCAATTACAAGATCTCCAGAGATGTTATTTTGGCAGAAAAATTGCCAGTTACTTTCACAACCCATCCAAACTGGCATGGAGCACTACCTCGAGACCTTCTAATAACTTTCTGTCACAACAATCACTTCTCTGGTCCAATTTTCTCTCTATCAGAAATGGCAAAACTTCAGAATACAAATCAGACACGGCTAGCTAATAGCACTTGTATTGATGTTGACTGCAGCGTCAGGGATCAACCCTATAAACTCAGGAGACTTGGTGGTTTTCTCTGCAGTTCATCTCACTGGTTTCTTTCTTTGTTTGGTGGGAGTTGCAAGGATCACCCACAGAGCTCAACGAATTGTCTCCATCGCCACCAGGTGGCACTCTTTATCCACCTGCACCTCTCATGGAGCGTATTATTCTTCAAAAGCCAGTCTACCCGACTCTTTAGGACAGGAGTCCAGTACTACCAATCCTTTCTCCAGAACAGAATTTGATAGCGATTCAGAGTCGTCAGAAGCGTTTTTCATCTTCCCTTCAAAGAATGCAGCGTCACCGCTCTGGCCTCATTACATTATGGCATTTCTAGTTAAAAAACAATCGCGATTATGTGGAAACATTGGAGCCACCTCCTCCAGATCTCCCCAGGTGCTAGAGGGATAGACTACGTAAATTATTGCTAATGAAGCAAACAACATGAATTTGCTTGAAGGGTTAATCTGCCTGCGTCCACATACTCCAAATTCAGGACAGTAGCGTGTGTTGAGACAAAGGTGGAAAAATATACAAACAACTCATATGGTTAATGTCTCCTTGGATGCGTTTGGCTTGTATGCCTATGACAGTATCTTGATGATTGCTCATTCTCTCAATGCCTACTTGAACCAAGGAGGTAAGATCTCTTTTGCATAACAATGTACTCTATCGAGTGCGAGAGGAAGCAAGTAAGAATTAATAACACTAAAGGTCTTTGAAGGCAGAGCACAGTTACGAAAGATAATACTACAAGGTAGTTTCAACGGCACTACAGGTCCCGTTCAGCGAGACAAAAATGGAGATTTGATGGACTCTACTTTTGAGATTATCAAAGTAGTTGGTGCATGCTTCCATAGTATTGGTTACTGGTCTAATCGAACAGGCTTATCGATTAACCCTCCAGAAAATACAGCTGCCATTAGTGATGATCAATATCATATAAAGCCAAAACCGTCTAATATTATATGGCCTGGTGAAAGCAAAACAATGCCACGGGGTTGGGTCCATGAAAAGCAACTTGTAATTGGTGTGCCTAGAAAGACAGGCTACAAAGAATTTGTAACAGTGGATGGCAGCGCAATGAAAGGATTTTGTATTGACGCGTTTATTGCTGCAATGAAATTACTTCCTTATCTTGTTCGGTACACATTTAAACCTTATGGAACAAGGAATTCTACACCCAATTACGATGATCTCGTAAGGCAGGTCGCTTTATAGAACTTTTATGAAGTCATTGGAGATGTTGCGATTTTGACATATCGATGGAAGATTTTGGACTTCACATAGCCTTATGTAGAATCAAGCCTAGTTGTGGTGGTTCCTGTAAGAGAGCTAGATTCCAATGCATGGGATTTCTTACATCCATTTACATTAGAAATGTGGTGTACGACTGGTGCATTTTTCCTTATCATAGGAGTTGTTGTATGGATTGTGGAGCATAGAAGTAACCAAGAGTTTTGAGGGCATCCAAAGCAGGAAGCTTGTAATGGTCTCTGGTTCGCTTTCTCTACGATGTTATCTAAGCATGGGAAAACTGGGAGCATGCTTGGACGAGCAGTTCTTATCATATGGTTATTTGTGGTCTTAATTATTCAGTCAAGTTACATTGCAAATCTATCAGCAATCCTCACAGCGCAGCAGCTTTCACCAACAATTCAAGGAATTGATAGTTTAGTAAGAAGTAATTCACCGATAGGATATCAAACAGGATCATTTGTTAGAAACTATCTACCAGAACAGTTCAATATAGCCAAATCCAGATTAGTTCCTTTAGATTCGCTCGAGAGGTATGCTAGAGCATTGACTCTGGGACCAAACAAAGGAGGTGTAGCAGCAGTTGTGGACGAACTTCCCTACATCCATTTGTTTTTATCCAAGCACTGTGGATTTAAAACTAAGAGTGGAGAACTTCAGAGAATTCATGATAAGTCGTTGAAAATTGATTCATGTGAGACACCAAACAGTCATCACTAGGAATTCGAAGGAGAGGTGCCCCAAACGGCAGAGTACCTGGCAGTCACAGTTTTCCATGAAGACGGACCGGTTCATATTTCCCGGAACACTAAGAGTTTTATTTTAGATTTTTTCTCTTTTAAAAAATAATGATGTATGTAACACAGTGGGGGGGCGTAGAGGCACAGAGGGCGAGCTGGGGAATAAACCTCTTGTGAAGAGGGGGTTCTTTTGCTGAGTAAATTTGTAAACCAGAATGAAATAATACAGAAGATTTTTTACTTGTGACTGTGAGATTCATCATGGTCGATTTCTTTCAGTATGTTCTTCCTTATTTCAGCTGTGTTAAATTTGTTTGGAACTCATTCTATATGCTCCTTACCCACATTTGATGTGTTTTCATTATCATATTGTTTATTTTTTCCTTATTCCGTCACGACTGTGTACAAGTTTGTTTTCCTGTATCTTCATTTCATTTCATCTTCCTAACTGATGTGCTTCGTTATACTTTAGTATGACCACTACTATAGCGAATGAACTTTGGTTTTCTGTAATTATTTACTGTTTTTCCTCTGTACCAGCTACCAGCGGGTGTAAGACCAGTCTACACTTCCAGAATTCTACATATATTCTCTGCTACATCGGCCTTTCCTTTCCTTTTCCTGCTACCGTATCATGATTATCAAATCGCTGAAAGATAGACTTACTTTGCCTCATTTTCTGCAAGTTATACGATCTCTGCTATTGTCTCCTTTCCTCGGTTTTCACTTGAATCCATGCCCAATGGACCATTTCCCTAGTTTAACCCCCAAAATTTAAAAATCCAAAACTATCATTTACCCCTAAATTTTCCCACCTCTTTACGCTTACTGAAGATTATTTTGTGACATTATTCGAGAGATCCCTCTCAGGTTGGGAGGGGTAGCTTCCAATCCAAAGTGGTTTGAGGTTGCCTCGGGATTGATTTGCATGCAACCCATTTCAATTTCGAGTGTCAACATTTTTGGCGTTGTTGCCGGGGATTCCGAAGTTGATATCTATCCCTGGGAGAACGACATTTTCATAGTCCTAAGGCCTGGTTGAGCAGTCGGTCATAGGAAAATATTGGTTGCACATGCTCTAGCGACTCCATTAAAAGTTTCCAATGGTGATTTCACTGGCGGGAGAACTCAGAATTACATCTTTCATGTTAAGGTCGCCCAATGGATGAAGGCACCTGGTCTACTATTCTTGGCACTTTACGGGAGAGTACCATCCCTAGATGGAGCCTATGTTGTAACAGATATTATCAATCAGACACCACAGGTAACAGAAACAGAAGATGAGGTTGGAATAGGTACAGAAAGCACCTCCTTCTCTATTAACAGATTGTCATGTAGCCCAAAGATCTAGGAGATGATCAATTAACAAAGTTTTGGCAAAGGAATGGCAACAACAATCGTCCTGACTCGTCACAGCCAGCCGAAAAAACAAACGATCAGATGTTTCCTCTCGGCCCTTTTCATCGCCCTCCTCAGTCCCAAGCTGACGAGTCAGAAAACATTACAAGCAAGCTCCTCCTTACTTGCTATGGGGACTGCCATGTTAAGGAGTTGTTGGGGATAGAACAGTCTAATAGTATTCCCAAGAAACCTCTGAAAGAAGAGGAAAAATGTCAGGTTTTAAAGGACCGTGTTTCTACTGCATTCATTGATCAGTTCCTTCTATCATACTGCCCATTCATTGCACACTTCAGAGCAGTGGTCCAACGACAAGGCGACAACTATGGTTTAGTTCCAGCTGCAGTTATTTCTGCATTTGATACCAAGATAGTGACTTTATGCAAATCAATCAATAGCAGGGCAGAAACAGATCCTGCTTTGAGTTTAGCAATAGTTTTAAATGTTGCCAAATCATGTAGTCACCTCTATTCTCCTGCGGATAGCTTTTGGATTGGTAAAAGAGATCCTTTTTCTGATGAAACCAAGGATAAGTTGCTAAACTGGATCCCAGAATTCACAGAAAAAGCAGACGGCTCGATGGAATTTAGAGAAAGAACGGAGAGTTGTTTATTTACAGCTATTTGTATACCTTGCTCCTCTGAAAAGAAAGCTAAATCATTGGCTTTAAAGGTTGAACCTCATGAACATTTTATGGATGTGATTGCAAACCATCTAAACGTTACAGATTCCTCTCATGTTTTGATCTCAAGGCCTCTTAGCAAGGCTTGCCATGGATGCTAGAGTTTACTTTCCAGTTCCAGATACTTTACCTTCAGTTTCATATCTATTTGGAAATTCTCCCATCAGTAAGAAACGTAAAGGAAGTCCACATTGTCAGTGGAGATTAATATAAGGGCATCTATCTTACTAGGGAAAGAAGTACATGGTGGTGCAATTCTGGCAGTAGTTGGATCCTCGTGGAAGTCACTGGGAACTATGTCTTGTGATGATATTATCCTTAGCAGCTATCACAGGATGCTACTTAATCGAGTTCCTTGGGGCAATGACAAGATCTCCAGAGATGTTATTTTGGCAGCAAAATTGCCAGTTACTTTCACAAACCGTTCAAACTGGCATGGAGCACTACCTCGAGACCTTCTAATAACTTTCTATCACAACAATCTCTTCTCTGGTCCAACATTCTCTCTATCAGAAATGGAAAAACTTCAGAATACAAATCAAACACAGCTAGCTAATAGCACTTGTATTGATGTTGACTGCAACGTCAGGGATCAACCCTATAAACGCAGGAGACTTGGTGGTTTTCTCTACAGTTCAGCTCACCAGTTTCTTTCTTTGTTTGGTGGAAGCTGCAAGGATCACCCACAGAGCTCAACGAATTGTCTCCATCGCCACCAGGTGGCACTCTTTATCCACCTGCACCTCTCACGAAGCGTATTATTCTTCAAAAGCCAGTCTACCCGACTCTTTAGGAAAGGAGTCCAGTACTACCAATCCTTTCTCCAGAATAGAATCTGATAGCGATTCAGATTCATCAGAAGCGTTTTTCATATTCCCTTCAAAGAATGCAGTGTCACCGCTCTGGCCTCATTACATTATGGCGTTTCTAGTTAAAAAACGGTCTCAATTATGTGGAAACATTGGAGCTGCCTCCTCCAGATCTCCCCAGGTGCTAGAAGGATAGACTGCATAAATTATTGCTAATGAAGCAGATGACATGAATTCGCTTCAAGGGTTAATCTTCCTGCGTCCACATACTCCAAATTCAGGACAGCAGCGTGTGTTGAGACAAAGGTGGAAAAATCTACAAACATCTCATCTCGTTAATGTCTCCTTGGATGAGTTTGGCTTGTATTCCTATGACAGTATCTTGATGATTGCTCATTCTCTCAACGCCTACTTGAACCAAGGAGGCAAGATCTCTGTTGCAGAACAATGTACTCTATCGAGTGCGAGAGGAAGCAAGTCATAATTAATAACACTAAAGGTCTTTGAAGGCAGAGCACAGTTACGAAAGATAATACTACAAGGTAGTTTGAACGGCACTGTAGGTCCCATTCAGCTAGACAAAAATGGAGATTTTATGGACTCTACTTTTTATATTATCAAAGTAGTTGGTGCATGCTTCCATAGTATTGGTTACTAGTCTAATCGAACAGGCTTATCGATTAACCCTCCAAAAAATACAGATGCCATTAGTTATAATCAATATCATATAAAGCCAAAACCTTCTGATATTATATGGCCTGGTGAAAGAAAAACAATGCCACAGGGTTGGGTCCATGAAAAGCAACTTGTAATTGGTGTACCTAGAAAGATAGGCTACAAAGAATTTGTAACAGTGGATGGTAGCGCGGTGAAAGGATTTTGTATTGACGTGTTTATTGTTGTAGTGAAATTGCTTCCTTATATTGTTCGGTACACATTTAAACCTTATGGAGCAGGGAATTCTACACCCAATTACGATGATATCGTAAGGCAAGTCGCTTTACATAACTTTGATGCAGTCATTGGAGATGTTGTGATTTTGACAAATCGATGGAAGATTTTGGACTTCACACAGCCTTATGTAGAATCAGGCCTAGTTGTGGTGGTTCCTATAAGAGAGCTAGATTCCAATGCATGGGCTTTCTTATGTCCATTTACATTAGAGATGTGGTGTACGACTGGTGCATTTTTCCTTATCATAGGAGTTTTTGTATGGATTGTGGAGCATAGAAGTAACCAAGAGTTTCGAGGGCATCCAAAGCAGCAAGTTTGTAATGGTCTCTGGTTCGCTTTCTCTACGATGTTATCTAAGCATGGGAAAACTGGGAGCATGCTTGGACGAGCAGTGCTTATCGTATGGTTATTTGTGGTCTTAATTATTAAGTCAAGTTACACTACAAATCTATCAGCAATCCTCACAGCGCAACAGCTTTCACCAACAATTCAAGGAATTGATAGTTTAGTAAGAAGTAATTCACCGATAGAATATCAAACAGGATCATTTGTTAGAAACTATCTACCAGAACAGTTCAATATAGCCAAATCCAGATCAGTTCCTTTAGATTCACCCAAGAGGTATGCTAGAGCATTGACTCTGGGACAAAACAAAGGAGGTGTAGCAACAGTTGTGGATGAACTTCCCTACATCCATTTGTTTTTATCCAAGCACTGTGGATTTAAAACTGAGAGCGGAGAACTTCAGAGAATTCATGATAAGTCATTGAAAATTGATTCATGTGAGACACCGAACAGTCATCACCGGGAATTTGAAGGAGAGGTGCCCCCAAATGGCAGAGTACCTGGCAGTTGCAGTTTTCAATGAAGACGAACCGGTTCATATTTCCCGGAACACTAAGAGTTTTATTTTAGATTTTTTCTCTTTTAAAAAAGAATGATGTGTGTAACACAGTGGGGGGGCACAAAGGCACAGAGGGAGAGTTGGGGAATAAACCTCTCGTGAATAGGGGGTTCTTTTGCTGAGTAAATTTGTAAACCAAAATGAAATAATACAGAAGATTTTTTACTGGTGACTGTGAGATTCATCACGGTCGATTTCTTTCTGTATGTTCTTCCTTATTTCAGCTGTGTTAAATTTGTTTGGAACTCATTCTATATGCTCCTTACCCACAGTTGATGTGTTTTCATTATCATATTGTTTATTTCTTCCTTATTCTGTCACGGATGTGTACAAGTTTGTTTTCCTGTATCTTTGTTTCATTTCATCTTCCTAACTGATGTGCTTCATTATACTTTAGTACGACCACTACTATAGAGAATGAATTTTGGTTTTCTGTAATTGTTTACTATTTTTCCTTTGTACCAGCTATCAGCGGGTGTAAGACTAGTCTACACTTCCAGAATTCTTCATATATTATATACTACATCGGCCTTTCCTTTCCTTTTCCTGCTACCGTATCATGATTATCAAATCGCTGAAAGATAGACTTACTTTGCCTCATTTTCCGCAAGTTATACGATCTCTGCTATTGTCTCCTTTCCTCGGTTTTCACTTGACTCCATGCCCAATGGACCATTTCCCTGGTTTAACCCCCAAACTTTAAAAATCCAAAACTATCATTTACCCCTAAATCTTCCCACCTCTTTATGCTTACTGAAGATTATTTTGTGACATTATTCAAGAGATCCCTCTCGGGTTGGGAGGGGCAGCTTCCAATCCAAAGTGGTTCGAGGTTGCCTCAGGATTGATTTGCATGCAACCCATTTCAGTTTCGAGTGTCAACACTCGTCAAGTCAACTTGCAAGGAAATAGATATTTCCAGTATTTTCATGAAATAAATATTTAGGTTGCATGGCATGCCTAAGGAGATCATATCTGACAGAGATACGAAATTTACTTCAAGATTTTGGAAATCTTTATTTGTTGGTTTTGAAACTAAATTGTTATTTAGCATAGCCTATCACCCTCAAACCGATGGACAGACGGAGAGGGTAAACCAATTATTATAAGACATGTTGAGGATGCGTGTAATGCATCAGCCTAAGAAGTGGGAATACTACTTACCACTGGTAGAGTTTTCCTACAACAATGGCTATCAATATTCATTGAAGATGATCCCTTTCGAGGCCCTCTATGGTAGACAGTGCAAGGTTCCAACCAGCTGGGATAATCCGTAGATAGAATTACAATCAGGCCAGACATGTTGAAAGAAATGGAACAGCAAGTAATTCAAATAAAAAAGAATCTGGAAATAGATCAAGATAGACAGAAAATCTATGCAGAACAGAAAAGGGACTCCTAGAGAGTTCAAAACTGGGGATCATGTGTGTCTCCGATATAGACCCAGGAAAATATCCTTGAGAATTGGAGGTTGTTCCAAGATGGCACCTAGGTGTTGTGGATCCTTTGAAATCTTGGATAGATTGGGGCATGTAGCATATATATTAGCACTTCCTCCCACATTGAAGGCACATAATGTTTTCCATGTTTCCTTATTGAAGAAATATGTACATGATTCTAATCATATAATTGATTGGAATGTGATTCAGGTGGAACCAGAGGTATAATTCCTACCAGAACCTCAATGCATAACAAACATGAAGGAAATTCCACTCAAGAACAGAACCATTGCACAGGTCAAGGTGCAGTGGAAACACTTTGGCCTAGATAAGTCTACAAGGGAAATGGAGGATGCCATGAGACATGCATACCCATTTTTGTTTACTTATGTACATACAGAACATATTGGCAGATAGAACATCGAGGGTGATGTTCCTTAGGGGGGGGGCGATTTTAATACCCATGTTTTCCCCAGTTTTTAAATATAACTATAACTGGTGAAGAGACTATGGCAGACTAGATATGTGTGAATGTGGATTTGATGAACCTTTTGTTATAAAAGGTCATTATATGTATTTTTTTTTATTAATAGAAAATGGATAAGTGTTTCATAACTGTTGAAAGGGGATCTTTTCAAGATAGACCATGATTTCTATGAGAGATATGGTGAGGGGAACCAGAAGTGGTTGCGATGACCCTCACCAAACCAATACCTTACTGGATTTAATGACTCAGAACTAGAACATTCCTCTGACCTGGAAATGAATTACCAGTCATATTGGTAGTTGGAAGAGTCCTCCTCAAGATTTAATGAGGAGATGGGGTAGAGTACCCATATGCAAGACTTTCAGACCTGACCACGAGCTTAGGATTCGGACCCACGCATACTTTCTGAGGGAGGAAAAGAGAATGGGTAATTCTTGGGCAAAGACAAAAAAGGGTAGGAGAGAGCGAGCAAGAAGACTTGCACAGGAGAGAAGAGTCGAAAGACCAATCTCGAGAAGAGAAAAGAGGGTTGTTCATCTCTCTGGTTCATCGAAGAACTGGGAAATAATATCGTTCTGGCTGTATGAAACTACTAGCAGGATTTTCATTACAAGATGATAAACGAGGCTGACGAGTGACTATGTAAGTACTCATGCAGACCTCTTTGCTTGGTACAGAGAAAACCGATTGCCAATATCTTGTGGGAGGAGAGTAACCTTCATCCCTGACTATCACTAAGAAAGAAGAAAGAGTCTCTCTCAGAGCATCGTGGTCTATCTCAGGGGTGGCCAGTGGTAAATCCGTTCAGGAGTGGTTGAGCTTATCGTTGGGTGGAAATAGGCACCCCTTTCAGTAGTCACTTCATGAATTCTATGTTTCTGGTAAGTATTTTCATACTCTGTGTATTGAAATGGAAATGATGTTTGAATATACATTTCTATGATTGAATTATGTATTGAATGATTAAGGTAGAATTGTGTATTGTCTCTCTATGAATCCATGTTTTTAATTGATCTTTTTCTTGTATCATCTTCGCAGTTAGAGAATATTAGGATGTAAGTCTGCAAGAGGGACGGGGTAGGATTTACTAAAATGTTAAATCCTGTTGACTCTTAGAGTTTACCTTCACGGGAATACTAAGTCCAAATCTAGTGGAAGGAGGGCACATTCTCCAGACCATTCACCTATGTGACCAAGGGCTCATTCCCACATCCTTAACTAATTATGGCTAAATATTAGGGTGCAACCCACAAGAGTTTTCGGAGGACCCATATGACCAGGTATGGGAACCATACACTAGACCCGGAAGGAGCTAAGTCATTTTGTCTTCGGAACTCTGGGAGTCCAGTGCTTCAGATTGTTTCAACCTGACCATTTGTAAATCGGTCGAAGATAACTGATTGTTACAATTGCCCACGAGCTTGACCGGCATCTGGCGGTATCCCTTACCGTGGAATATAGACCTACCCCACCATTAAACTTTGATCCATTCATCAATCACAAGGTAACGTGAGCCATAAGTTTGATGGTATTCAGGAGTCCCCTTGGCCATCGGATCCACATCGAAGTAACCTCGGTGAAATCCTACTTTGGGAGAATAGGGATGTTAAAGCATCAAACTAGAAAAACACCAAAGCTATGAAGTGATGAGAACCGTGGATCTGGGGAGTTTGTTGAGAACCCCTCTTAATCGTCTGATCATCCAGTAGAGGGGCCCACACATAGAACTTCGGTGAAGTCCTGCTTCTGGATATCGATGTGGCCACCACATTGAAATCACCGAAGGCCAGAGTTGTGAAGTGATGAGGGTCATAGAACTAGGAACCCGTCGAGTTCTCCCCTGACCGTTAGATCTAGAACATGGTCAGCCCGGCGCTGACTACTTTGGGAGTAGGGACGAATTTACAATATGAATCCCCCGAACTCCAAAGTTACGAATTAATGGAGGTCGTAGACCGTAGGATCTATGTGGACGCATATCAACTGTGAGAGCTAAGGGTGTAGGAAGGTCCATCAATCCGAAGTGACGTGGAATAGTGACGTAACCTAGGTTGACGTAGACCCAAGATTCACGTGCCACGTGTCACCTAGATTCATATGTTTCACAGACCCTATATTCCCATTAAAATGTGACATGTGTCACCCCCTATAGGGGCCATGTGTCATCTCTGACTTGCCACGTATCACCCCTGGCACTTGCTCACTTGGTCAATTTGGCGGGTGGAGTGTTCGGGACCCACTTGTCCTTGCCCCACGTACAATATGTCATTGTGTGTGAGGATGGATCCTTCGGGAGTCTAGGACTTCAAGACTCTAGAGGTTTTTGGTGCTGCATCGAGGATAAGTTGAAAGGTTCGTAGGCCGGAGCCATGTGGAGAGATTTCGGGCTCCTTTGGGAGTTAGAGAATTTGGGACTCTTGAAGATAGGTGTGCAGAAAAGAGAAGGGGCGTTCAGCACCAAACGCTGAACTTCCCTCTAGCTCATGTGTTAAATGAAGGTTGTGTTCCGTCGTTGGAGTGTTCCGTCGTTGGATTGGATGGTGAAGGGACCTCCCTCATGGATGTAGAAACTTGGGAACAATGTGAATGAGGTGGAGCCACATGGGTGCCACGTGGCCTATGACTAATAATGCCTGAAGAACTTTGAGAGGGAATAACTTGCGATCTAGAGCTCAGTTTTGAGTTTGTGGTAGTCATTAGAGAGCTACACTTGTGTAGAAGAGGATGGAGATCTCGGAGAGATGATTTGAGACGACTAAAGTAAGAAAAATTTTGATGTTTCATCCCTAGACAGGGTAATTAGGGGTTGGGTATGGTACAACATTCCTCGATAGAACATGAGTCACTGCAGTAATAGGGTGAGGGTACAAATCCCTCTCCCTCTCCCTTGCCTCCCATTCTCGTACAACATTGTATAGGTCCACCCTCTTCTCATGTTGCTATATTTTCTCTCTCTGCTCACATCTTTGCATGATTAACATATGAAATACATCAGCCTCACTCATACATAAAACATAATAAAAATCTACTTAATGAGAAATTTATTTATAAATACGGAAAAATAACTTCCTTCAAAAATAAGTAAATTTCAAAACCAGTGTTCTTGAAAAACAATCAAGCACCGCCTGCGGTGCATACATAAATTGTGAGCACCACCCACGGTGCGCCAGTGTAAACTAACACACCATATAAAAAATATATATATATTATGTTATGCGGTGCATTGTATAACCCTATTGCACCGGTGAAGTTAGGTAAACCCATGCACTAGTGTGTTAGGATTATCCTACCCACCACTTAAAATAAAAACAAATTAAAATCCTAACGCGTCGTAAAAAAAAAAAATTAAAAATTAGTTAAGGCAGTGCGTATACATTCCTTATATGCCCCGGTGCATTTAAGTAATGGAGACACATTGCCCCACCATTTTTTTAAAATTGACGCACCGCCCCACCGGTGCGTTACGATTACCCAACGAACCGCTTAAAATAAAAACAAATTAAAATCCTAACACATCGTAAAACATTTTTTTTCAAATTAGTTAAGGTGGTGTGTATATGTTCCTTATATGCACCAGTGTGTTTAAGTAACGGAGACACACCGCCCCACCAATTTTTTAAAATTGACGTGTACAAAACTTTGCAATTTTTTATCTAACTGTTTCGAGCGGTGCGTTCAAGTCATTTGCTTGCACCGCTCATGGTGCACACAAAGAATTTACAGGGCACACCATGACAAAATTCTAATTGTTTTTATAGCGGTGTGTTTGTAAACATGAGAGCACCAATGCACACACTTACTAATGCACCGCGTAAAATAATATATCTGATTTGTGTGGTTCATCATTTACCATAACAGACTAGTGTGTTAGAGGTACTAAGACGCACCGCCGAATAGCTGTATAATTTTACACGGTGCATCGATAAACGGATGTGTTGGTGCATTCTTGTTTACCTACGCACCGCCAAGGAATTTAATAGTATGTTGTTGTGCATCCTGTAAATTTACAGGGTGCATCAATCGCAGTGCGAGACGAACGTCTCGAATGCACCGCGCAGAAAACATAAATTTAAAATAGTGAAAAATTAAATCAATTTTAAATTTTAATCCGCCAAAAACTTAAGTTATAAAGAAACAAAGATATTACCTGGAAATTTTGTCGTCGGGGAGGCATGGTTGGCACTTAGTAAAAAAAAAAAAAAATTCCCACCGTTTGGAAAAATTTGAAATCCATGCACAGAGAAATAGACGGAAGGAAGGAAAGCAAGGGAAGCACTGATGGTAGGTGTTTTAGAGAGGCAAAAGTTACATCAGTGCTTTTGAGTTCTACAACACTGAAAATGGTAAAAATGAATTTTACGGCTAGTAAAATAAAAAAATTAAACCTTGTTTCGATGCACTCGATGACTAAATGTATCGGTGATAAAATATTTACATAGCGCATCGGCTAATATTTTTTACAAATAACCCAAAAAATTGTGTGCCCTTTTAGAGCACGGGTGCTCACCGGTGCGTCAGGTTACTATGGAGCACACCTGCGTATATATTTTTTGAAGAAAATCCTACAATGATGCATAATTTTTTTATTTAACCCTATCATGGTGCGGTCAATTATCCAACACACCAGTGCATCTGGTGTTACATAAGGCACCAGTTGTTGTTTTTAAATAATGCTAACAAGGTTCTCTCTTTGGAGCAACAGTACGCCTCGGTACCTCACTATACTACGAAGCGCATCGGCTTATATTTTTTGAAATAATCCTACAATGATGTGTAAATGTTTTTATTTAGCTATGTCATGGTGCACTCTATTATTAGTTGCACCAGTGCGTTTGGTTTTAACAAGCGCACCGGATTATATTTTTTTTTAAATAACCCTATCACGGTGTGTCTGTTTAGAGCACGTGTGTTAACCAGTGCGTCAATATACCATGGAGCGCACTAGAGTATATTATTCGAAATAATCCTACGATGGTGTGTATTTGTTTTATTTAATCATGTCACAGTGCAGTTATTAATGAAACACATCAGTGTGTTGGATTGTTATAGGCGCATTGGTGTGATGTCTTTTAAATATACGCACCATTATGCTTTAAAAGTTGTCGAAATTTTTATTTTCTAGTAATACAAATTATAATTTTGCTAGACTGAGCATGTTGTAGACTCAAGGATTTGGTGAAACCCCAACTATTTTATGAATGGACAATGATTATAGTTTAGGATTTTTAGAGACAGTGATGATCATTGACGACAATATCAAGGTTACTATGATTTATGGCGAGATCACGCAGGTTATGATCATTGATGGAGAGATCATGCAAGTTATGATCATTGACGGCGAGATCATGCAATTTATGATCATTGACGACGAGAGCATGCTAGTTACGAGCATTGACAGTGATATCACGTAGGTTATGATCATTGATGATCATGCAATCTAGTTATGTCATTGACAGTAAGATCACACAAGGTTATAATCATTGACGATCATGATGGCGATATGGAAAGGGTGATCTAGACAGTAGTAGGTACTCATGGAAAAAGATTTCCATAATGGAAATCATGGTAAGAAGGAATCAAATTGTCATCATAATCACACACAATTGTGAATTAGCAACTAATATAGATTAGAATTTTTCTAGACAACCCGTTAGTTGGGAGTTCACCAAATACTTAAGTCTACAACATGTTTTAGATGATTATAGATTAGAATTTTGAGAGACTAACTATACTTTAGACTCAAGTCTTTACAACTGAAATTCTTATAATTTAGACTCAATTATTTACAGCTAAAATTCCTATACTTTAGACTCAAGTCTTTATAGTGGAAATGCAGACAAAACAATTCATAGAAACACCCAGGAAACAAATCCCTCTCCCTCTCCCTCTCCCTCACCTCCCAATATTGTAAAACATTGTACATGTCAACCCTCTACTCCTTCTACTCTTTCTTCTCTCTTGGTTGACATATTTTCATGATTAAGAATATGGCCGATAAATTTTTTAATTTAACCCTTTTGCGGTTCAAAATAATTGGCCGCACCGGTGCATCGTTATTTACATAGTGCACTGGAGTATTTTTTTCGAAAACCTTACCACAGTGCTCCATTGTTTGGGAGAAACTTTCTACACCAGTGCAATTGCTTAAGTAGTGCACCGTCATATATAAAAATTTTAAAAATAATGTTTCCACAATGCACAACTTTTAAGAGCAATTGTGTGCCCCGGTGCGTCATTATTTCTGTAGCGCACCGAAGTATTTTTTTTTTGAAATGACCCTACTATGGTATGTTATTTTTGTGGGCACCAGTGCATCATTTGTATAAAATGCATCGATTGTTATATATTTATAAACACACCATACAAAAACATCCTCTAAAACCTTTGTCTACTCGCCTCCGCTAGTGTCCTCCGCTATAAACGTATTTTTGTGTTATTTTAATAGGGGCGTCCGCAAAAATATCCACAAGAGGGTCTTTTCCTTGTATTGATCTGAACGACCAGGTTTTTCCCATGGGGTATTAATGTCATTAACTCTTTATGTTTTGGTCGATTTGACTTCACTTTCTTGGGTTACATGCTTGATTTGAAATTTTCTGAGTTGATGTTCATGGTTGAGCTAGTTCTTCCAATTGCTTGAAGTCTTCCGCTCGTGATATATTACTGTGTTGATTTCTTCCTTGTTGTTGATTCAACTAAGACTTGGTCATTTAAAGACATGTTTCCATTGCTTGGAGATTTCTCGGTTACTTAGATTATCGATTATATTTTTTCTTGATTGATATGTGTCCTATTAGATTGTCCTTCGAGACTCATACTTATTATTTTTCCACTCGACCGGATGATGCACTGATGTTTCACTAGGTCGGTCAGTTTGCTTATTTAGATAATGACGTAGATTTTGATTTGGTACTAAGTTTTCTCTTGTTTTTTGCAATTCATATATGTTTTCTAACTAGAGGCTTTTTTCTCTTCTCATTTTTTCACAATTGAATGCTTTGATGTTTCACATTTATTGTATATCTTGTACTTGTCGAGTGGATTCTATGTACCTAATTATGGTAACTAACTTATTAGTTACATTATTTTCCTTAATCTTACTTAACTTTTATTTGGGTTTGCTTTTTCCCTTTTTCCTCTTAGGGCTTGATTTTCCTAAAAATGTTTTTATTTCTTATGTTGCTACTTACAGAAGTGCCTCCTCTTATCTAAACTCGAAGTCTTTAACAAAGTTACTTTTGATTGTGTTCTAGTCAAATGTATGTCTGGATGCTTCTTCAATCTTATATAATTTATGTGGTATGTCATATAATGTGTTTGGAAACATGTGTGGCCATACTCATTCATTCTGGTATCCTTATTTTTTCCATTCCTTCTCACATTGTTGGATGTGATCTATTGAGTTGAACCCAAGTTTGAAAGTCGGGATATCGAGACTTGTCGATAATTTTTTTCCCCAAAATCTTTAGACAAATTATAAAGTGGCAGTGTTCCATGTATGTAGTCAAGGTGCATGTTTTTCCCACCATCGGGTGGATTGACCTTTGAAAGACTCGACTAAACTTTGAATTCTTCCTTGATCTCCGATCGACTTGGAACCTTCGTCGACATGCACTGACATGTTATAAAAACAAGATCATGGAGCAATAAAATAAAACAAATGCAAAAATAAAACACAGAAGATACACAATACAATAGAGACACAGAAATACATGGTTCACCCAGTGTGGGCTATGTCGACCAGAGAAATTGTCAGGTCATTCCTTTTATTATTATCCAACAAATGAAGGGATACAACCTACATCATACCCACTATAACTTCCTCTTCTCTCTCACACATTCTCCTCTCTCATAATACAATATTCACTCACATACACAGCCGCAATACAATTCTCTCATAAAAGAGGATTTCCTTCTAGGGAAAAAAACCCAAACATAATTTATACCGTTAGATATGCGACCTTATAATGAACGATCCAGATTGACTACGAAATTAAAATATTTTACAAGGAAATTTTCCCAAAAATTTATCTTCAGGGGCGTTTCCCCTGAACCCCCACTTGGGGTGGCTCCAAAATTTCTCGCTACCCCTCCCTGACAAGAGATGTGGGGGGGGGAATCCCTCCCACACCCACCCGTCAGGAAATGGGATCCAAACATGGCTGAAACAGTACTTCTGAATTAGGAAGATAATTAGGCTCCACAACCAACACGACAGAGATTTCCTTTCACTTAATCATAGGGGTTGTCTTACGTTTATATGAGTCGGGATGAGTGTCTTCATTTGATTTAACTTTATTTTTTCCACAATTGGTACATATTGTACTAAGAAGCATGATTTGGATATTGCTATCGGTATGGCTTCTAGCGAATAACACTCTTTTTCTTGAGCCTCGTAATTCTTCATTTTCTAGTTGTGCAATTATGTATTTAAATTGTGTCATGTTAATAAGGGAGATCCGACTAAGATTTCTCATTCATTGTTTGGCTCGACATTGTCTCTTTGCTCATTAATTATTTGATATAGTCATCATATTTCCTGAGCTTCGTCCCATGTCTCGATCCAAGGTTTTCCTTCCTTTGGATCCAATGGGATTATAATTTTTCTTCGACTTCCTTTAAGTTTGATTCTATCTCTTTCAAGTGAGATTGTAGCTCGCATGTTTCTTCCTCAAGGTATGTTGAATAATGTAGGAGAGGCAAGGATTTGTTTGACCAAATTTATTACTTCAAAATTAACTCTCGTCGGTATTCCCATTATGGATGTTATTACACTTTTAAGGGTACCGATTGGTTCAATTAACCTTTGACCTGCTAGCTTCAGGAAATTCATGGTCGATTCTAGCAGTGGTTTTCTGAGTCGAATCCATGTTTCCCTTGGGAGTATGTTTACTTGAGATCCAAAATCGAATATGAATTCCTTTATCATGTATCTGTCAATTTCGAGGTTGACTTGTGGGTCGAAGTCGTTGGTAAGTCTTTCTTGAGATAGATGGCACAAACTTATAATATATATTTGGTCTTCTTTATATTCTCTTAGAATGGTCAGTAGGTCGATCAAGTGACCGACCGACTGCTTTTCTTTTAGAAGTTGTAGAAATTCGTCTAACTCAATATCGGAAATATTTGCAAGTTCTCCCTTGTTTGTTTTATCCTGATTGATATATTGAATAAATTCATTACTTCACACATCAGTTTGTCACATTCATCTGGATCAGGGTATATATGTTGGTCTCTCCTTTGTTAACTTGTTGTTTTTGGACAAATATCTTCACCATCTCTTGAACGTGTTACCACATGAAGTTTCTTCAAATTCAAAATCTCTTGTTTTGGAATTGTGCGCAAAAGATTTACATTTCTTTTGTTCATGAATGTTTCCAGTAAAATCGAGTAGTCCTCTAGGGAATGATCTCTTACTCCACAATTATTACAGAACTTGAGGTCAATTATGTATTTTATGGGACAATATGGGTTTATATGATCATCTTTCCAACAATTGAAGAAATAATAGCGTCCTCTACCACGTCCTCTACCAAAATTTCCTTGTCTTTTGCTTTGAACTTGATGCAAGAGCATCATCAACAAAGCGCGAGTGGAGGACAACTCATCATCCCTACACGCATTTTGAAGAAAAATTTGAATTTAAAAAAAAGAACATGTCATGAAATATCTTGAAAAGAATGTAATCAATGACCCTGTTTAATGTTTAGGAGTGGAGCCATCGCATGAGATCGATGGGAGATGTATTTTTTTTAATGAAGTAGGTTGCATTACAGATTCGACGCATTTTCTCTTATCTGTCTATCTCAAACATTTATTGTAATAATCCTAAGTAATTGGTAGATTTTCATTCGATAAGATAGCGCTAAGGTAGTTGGAGGGAAAGATCAAAGATCTCTTTTGTATAAATAAATTGTATTTGCTGCCCAGTAAAGGTTGTTGATAGTTGTTGTTGAATATTATTGTAGCCGAGAGTTGTTTTTGTAGATGTTTTTGTTGTAGAAGTTGTTGAATCTCAGCAGAGTGTATGAGTCCATGTATATTTTCATCTGAATGAATATAATAGAGAAGAATTGATTCCAAATGTCTGGTGTTGCTATTGCTATGTCTACCTGAATGCATGGTAGGTATTATGTTTCTTTATGTTCTCTATTATTTACTCATTCTTATGTTATGAATGTGTTTACATGGTTGAATGTATGAATCTGAGAGAGCTTATATAAGTGTCAATTGTTTCTCTTCACGAGCCTATGCAAGGAGTGCATATTGTCCGTAAGGAGTGCGTTCACAAAGTCTGTTTCGACTAAGAAAATCAGAAGAGATAGCGTAAAGTTTTCATTTGTAAGGAGTGAAAATTGTCCACAAAGAGTGCATAGACAAAGTCCTTTGACTCGGAAGCTTGGAAGGAGTAGCTTGAAGCTTTGTTTGAAACAAAGTGTAGGAGGCCTCACAAGGTATGCACAGGCGGAAATATACTTAAGTTATTTTGTTAAAGAGGAGAAGTTGATTTGTGTGAAGAACGGTTGCAAGGTGTGCACAGTCATTCACAAAGAAGCTAAGTCATGGGTGAAGAAATGTTGCGAGGCATGCAAATGCTCAATTTTTACTAAGTGTTGAAGAAAACGCTCAGAGCAGTAATATTTCGAAGGAGGAACAAGCTCAGAAGGGATAGAGGGAGAGAAATATCTAATAGGGAGGATTCCTTTAATATTTCACAAATTCACGAGCAAGATTCATTCAGGAGGAAGCAGGATCGTTCCAAACCCTCAGATCTAGGAAAACTACACGGAGGTTAGTCGTCGAGTCCTACGACACTTTGTAGTTCGGAGGTTTTAAGTGTGTGAGGAGTTGGGATTGTCAAAGCCCTCAATATGCGAAGTAATATTATTCATTGGTTGCGGGGAGGATACATGGCAGTGGATAAGTAATTTCGTGGGGAAGAGTCCCTGAAGAGTCGCGTAGAGAAAAAGTTTATTTTTGCAAAGTCGCGAAGAGTGAGGAGATCTGGACCGTTGGATCCAGAGAGTACATGTGGTTCCATGAGTTTCAAAGGTAAGGAAAAGTCAGAGTAACTAAAATATATCGAAGGTCGATCTAGTGAAGGGGATCGTGGTAGTTGATCTGAAGTGGACGTGTGTCGTCAGATCACAGAGAGAAAGTTCCAGTCGTAAGTTGTTGAAGCAAGTGGCGCTCAATTTCTCACTTTGGGTGTGAAGCACTTCGGGAGGAAGAGGATTTGGCACGTTCGGAACTCCCGAACGTTGAAATCTAAAGTGCCTTTCAGGATTTATCCCCAGGTCATAGTTTGAGGTCGCATGTGAAGAGGGGCTAGCAACAGGAGCTAGCGCCCGCAAAATTCTAAGCTTAAGGAGCACTAATAAAGGGGGTCTGCGGGTTCTATACGACCTGGGCCTAGGTGATAAAGGGCCTGTGTTAACTCAAATTGAGGGACAGTAAGGTCCCGAGGAGCCAATCCATCTCATCCTTGTGAAGATACTTGATCGGGAGGTCGAGCATCCCCTAGGAGGGGAGGGAGTTTGTGTCAAGTGGTATCAGAGCCGTAATTTGCTTGCAGATAACAGGTAAAGGTGAAAGAGGTGGTTTAATAACATCCATTGGTATCATATACATCAAGTGGTAGTTGTGTAAAGGAGAAAAGGTCGGCACAATGCCACCTAGGAGACGTTTGGAGCCACCTATAGCAAATCGAGTGATGGAAAGGGAGATGAGAGAACTATGTGCATGGTTAGACATTATGGAGACCACACAAAGAAGAGCACCTGATGTTGGAGACATCAGTGATTCAGAAAGCAATGAAAGAGAGGTTGAATAAGTTGTAATAGAAGATGATATAGAAGACCGCTTGTTGAAAGAAGTTGTAAAATTGGGAGCTAGAGAAAAGATAGATATCCCAATGTATGAAGGCAACTTGGATGTGGAATAATTTCTTTATTGGATACGAGCAATGGATAAGTACTTCGAATATGATGATGTATATGAGGAGAAAAAGGTAAAGCATGTTGTCACAAGATTGAAAGGAAATGCAACACTGTGGTGGGATGAATTGCAGGATGGCAGAAGAAGTAAAGGTAAGCAAAAGATTAAGATTTGGGATAGAATGGTAGCCAAGTTAAAATCTAAGTTCATACCCGGGGACTATCAGAAAAATATGTTCAAGAAGATGCAGAACCTAAGATAGAAAGGAATGAGAATAAAAGAGTATACAGAGGATTTTTATAGGTTTAACATTAGAGCTAGACAGAGAGAGAGAGATATGAGGAAAAGGTTTCCAGGTATATCAATGGCCTAAGATATGAAATCCAGGATGAAATCATCATGATGAAAGTAAGGACAGTGGAGGACGCTTATCAGATTGCTCTGAAAGCAGAAGAAAATTTGGCTAGAAAATAGAGTCAGTGAAGCAGAGGTAGAATTCCACACAGAGGTAAGGGAATTTTCCATGACAAGGCATAAAATCCCAAGGGTGAGACTGAAAAACCACATAGTCACTCAAAAAGAGGAGGAAGTTCCCGAGGGAGACAAAGTGGTGGAAGAAATTATTTTCCTCAAGGAAGAGGAAGAGGCAGAGGTGGATAAGTGAATTGTTATTTATGTGGAAAGATAGGACACATGTCTTGGGAATGTCATGAGAGAAAGAAGGAAGGAGGTGAAGCTCACATTTCAGAAGTGTAGAAGTAGAAGGTGCGTAAGATGGGAAATTCTTGATGGTGAGGAAGGTTATCTTGAAGCCAGAGCCAGAGGTCAAGAAACCACTACAGAGGAATAGTTTGTTCAGAACTGTTTGCGAGACTAAGGATAGAGTATGCAAGGTGATAATTGACAGTGGGAGCACTGATAACTTAGTAGCCACAGAGATGGTGGAGAAATTGGAGTTGGAGACAACTACACATCCAAGTTCATATAAAGTCTCGTGGTTGCAAAAGGTTCACCAGGTAATGGTAACTAAACAATGCTTGGTTGAATTTAAGATAGGAGGATATAGAGATGATATTCTGTGTGATGTAATTCCCATGGATGTATGTCATGTTTTGTTGGGGAGACCATGGCAGTTTGATAGGAATGTCATTCATGATGGGAGGAAAAATAATTATACTTTGTAGAAGAATGGTAGGACACACATGTTACTACCAATAGAGGAGAAGAAAGTAAAGGAAGAAGCTAGCATAGGTATACTTCCCATGAGTGGGAAGGAACTCCTTAATGAAGTTAAGAAGAAACAAGAGATACAATTTGATGTGGTGAGGAAACCAAGAGTTATCCTTACAAGTACTTCTATGGAGGATCTTCCTGAAGAAGTTCAGGAGATGTTAGAGAATTTTGCTGACTTAGTAGTGGATGAGTTGCCTAACTCATTTCCACCTATCAAGAGTATTAGCCATCACAATGACTCAATACTAGGAGAAAGTTTGTCGAACAAAGCAGCGTACAGATTGACACCTCAAGAGAATGAGGAGATAAAAAGACAAGTCCAATATTTGATGGACAAGGGATTGGTCAGAGAAATCGTGAGTCCATGTGCAGTACCAACTGTGTTAAGTCTAAAAAAAGATGAAGGATGGAGAATGTGTACAAACTCAAGAGACATAAACAAAATCACCATTAGGTACAGATTTCCATTGCCAAGGATGGATGATTTAATGGATTGTTTGAGTGAAGCTAGCTATTTTTCAAATATAGACTTTAAAAGAGGATATCACCATATAAGGATGAGAGAAGGTGATGAGTGGAAAAAATCCTTCAAGACAAATGAGGGGTTGTATGAGTGGCTTGTTATGCCATTTGGATTAACAAATTCCCTAAGCACTTTTATTAGATTGATGAATGAGGTATTAGAATATTTCATTGGTAAGTTTATGATTGTATATATGGATGATATATTGGTCTTTAGTAAAACTAAAGAAGATCATTTGAGACATATGACATTAGTGATGAGAATATTGCAGAAGGAGAAGTTGTTGATAAACCTGAAGAAGTCCTCTTTTATGAAGAAAAAACTCATTTTTGGGGGTTTTGTGATGTCTTCAAATGAGTTGAATATGGATCCATAGAAGGTGAAAGAAATCAAAGAACGGTCATCGCCAAGGAGCATATTCGAGGTGAGAAGCTTCCATGGATTAGCAGGTTTCTATAGGAAGTTCATTAGAAATTTCAGTGGAATTTGTACACCGATGATGGATACAGTGAAAAAGATACACAAGTCTTTCAAATGGACAGAGGAAGCTGAAAAAGGTTTCAGGATATTAAAGGAGAAGATAACAGAACAACTGATTCTGGTCTTGCCAGTTTTAGGAAGACATTTCAAGTACGATGTGATGCTAGTGGTGTTGCAATTGGAGCAGTCTTGAGCCAAGATAATCGGTCTGTTGCATATTTCAATGAGAAGCTAAATGATACTAAGAAAAATTACTCCACATATGATAAAGAATTTTATGCAGTAATTCAAGCCTTAAATAAATGGAGGCACTATCTTGTACCAAAAGAGTTTTTTGTGTATAGCGATAATCATTCTTTACAATTCATAACCAGATAGGAAAATTTGAATCAAAGACATGCTAAGTGGATAGAATTTATGAAAAATTTCACTTTTGTCATTAAAAATATTTTCGGCAATGCTAACAAAGTTGTTGATGCATTGAGTAGGAGATGTCTAATTCTTCATGAATTTCAAGTGAAAACCTTGGGGTTTGAACACCTTAAGGAGATGTATTGTGATGATCTAGATTTTAAAGAAGCATATTAAGCATGTGAAAATCATGTAATTAGAGACGGAAGCCAATGGACACAATATCTGATTCAATATAGATTGATGTTTAAAGGTAGCTAGTTGTGCATACCGAAATGCTCAATGAGAGATAATTTGTTGAAGGAAAAACAGAGTGGGGGTCTAGCCGGAAATTTCGGCCATGAAAAAACATTTGCGCAGTTGAAAAGTTCGTACTATTGGAAGGCATGAGAGAAGACGTGAAGAATTTTTTGGACAGATGTAATACTTTCCAGCATGCAAAGGGAAAGAAACAGAACACAGGGTTGTATCACCCATTGCCTATTCCAGATAGCCCTTGGGATGCAATAAGCATGGATTTTGTGTTGGGTTTGCCAAGAACACAAAAGGGAAGTGATTCCATTTTTTTGGTAGTTGATAGATTCTCAAAGATGGCACACTTTATCCCATGCCAGAAAACTAGTGATGCAACGCATATTGAAATTTTTTTTTCAAGGAAGTTGCGAGACTTCATGGATTTCCCAAGAGTATTGTTTCAGATAGAGACACCTGTTAGAAAAACAGGACCGCGGAGCAATAAAATAAAACAAATGCGGAAACAAAACACAGAAGATACACAATACAAGAGAGACACAGATTTACGTGGTTCACCCAGTGTGGGCTACGTCCACCAGAGAAATTGCCAGGTCCTTTCTTTATTATTATCCAGCAAAATGAAGGGATACAACCTACAGCAAAACCTGATGTAACATCCTCTTCTTTCTCTCACAGTCTCCTCTCTCATAATACAATACTCGCCAACATACATAGCCGCAATACACTTCCCTCATAAAAGAGGGTTGCCTTCTAGGACAAAAAACCCTAACATAATCTCTATTGTTAGATCTGCGACTTTATAATGAACGGTCCATATTTACAATGAAATTACAATATACTTTTACAAGGCAATTTTTTCTTCGGGGGCTTCGCCCCCGAACCCCCACTGGGGGCCCTCTTATCCCCAGTCTGGGGGATATCCCCCCCGGACCCCGCAGAGGGGGTACCCCCACGTGGAAGAGTGTACATACTTCTGGGGTGTAAATACTTCATGGGGTATAAACACGGTTGAAAGTAAAAGACCTCTAAATCAGGAAGATAATCAGGCTCCACAACCAACAATCTCCCACTTGGAGATTGATCTCAACAACTCCACCACTGTTGTATATGTTGGACTCTGAACCTTCTTGGACCTGGAAAATTTCTCAGTTTCTCCCTGGTTACTCCCTTTGATAACATGTCTGCAGGATTCTGTCTAGTGTGTATCTTTTCCAGCTTCAATTTTCCATCTTCCAAGGCAGATCGTATGAAGTGGTACTTGTTAGCGTCAGAAGTCACTCCTGGATTGCTTGCAGGAGCAGAGCCCAACACCCATCATTTTTATGTCATGATTCATTTAATGGGGTGATCGAATGGATAAGGACTCAAGAAGATATAGCTTTAACTCAGGAAGTCAGGCCTGGTATGTAGAAAGCAAGGGAGGTCTTGATCCAACTTCTATCAGTAAATGATTAAAGGGTGGTAGAGGGAAGACTTGTGAGAAGGGCGAGCAAGACTGCCTCAGGCGACAGGCCTTCGGAAGCTTGAGGATGAAAAACTCAGAAGCCAAGATCCTCTTGGTCCAGAGCCTCAAGGAGCTGAAGGGTGACTCGACTAGATCCTCCAATTCCGAGTTGTTCAGCGCTAAGAAAATCACAGGAACCGATTAGAAACAATGCAATTGTTACAGTGATCCAACCTACATCATCCTATAACAGCTACAACTCGACTGGATCCTCCAATTCTGAGTTGTTTTAACACAGTAAAAAAATAGATGAAAAAGGGGTTGACATCCATAAAGTAAGAAGTCTCCAATGCCTTATGCATTAACCAGAGCGACCAGTGCTTCATCAAAATTTTACAATCGGGAGCTTTGCTCAACCATCGATCCCTACAAAAATGGCGAAAATGCCTACATATACTCGAAACAACAACGGCATCAAAAATGAGACGTTGCATTAAAAACATTGCGTCTGCATGTCCACTGACAATTTGTACATGCAGTCTCTGAATGATCGTGCACCTATGGTAGACGCAATCGAACTCCTGACAGTCCTATGGGTGAACCGACATGCTTTTAATTCATCCTCGGACTTTCCCTTTATGGTGGAGATGACGTCTAACCACCACCAACTGTCGCAATAACTACTTCCTTGGGATTAGGAACGGTCCAGCCAACTCCGCACCTTTGGGACGTGGAGGTCCCCTCGCACTGCCACCTGGATGGGCTGAACGGCCTGATGAATAGAGGTAGAGGCCAGAGCGAAGGCTGGGGAATATAATGGGAAGTGGTGAATGGGCAGAGGAGACAGGGAGCGCGGGGCTTGAGTAGATGAGGAGAGGTGAGTTGGGAGAAGAAGGGAAGAACACTTGGCATGATGTGTCAGTCGAAAATAAGAAAAAGGAAAAGGGGGACCGTGAGGGTGAATGGACAGGTGACGTGGAGAGAGGGGGGACACATGGCAACTAGTAGGAGGATGATAGACTGAGGGGGGGCATGCTATGAGGTGAACTGGAAGATAGGCAGCAGGGGAGAGGCGGCTCGGGAGGCAACACGGTGGGGGAAGGCCCCACATTGATTAAAAGCAGAGCAGCTGAGAAGGGTGGGATCGCCTGTGCGTCGTTGATCTGGACGCTTTGATCTCAGTCGTTGAGAAGATGCGCACCTGATTCCAGACCCCCCCC
>ML799039.1:53402-63468 GCA_009831015.1 Picea engelmannii | reverse complement strand
AGACACTTCAAACTTTTTCCTATCTCATTCTCAACTAAAGCTTTCCATTTCTTAAAAGTATCAAAAACATCAGATTTTTGTCGAATGCAATAAACCCAAGTTTTTCTAGTTGCATCATCAATAAAAGTAACATAATAATGACATCCACCAAGAGATGATACCTGAGCTATTCCCCATACATCTGTATGCACAAGCTCTAACCTTTCATTCTTCTTTTCTTTTTCGACTCTAAGAAATCTGACTCTCTTTTGTTTCCCATAAACACAATGCTCACAGAAGTCCAAATCAATTTGTTTAAGATCTAGCAGCAAATTTCTTTTGTGAAGTATCTGCATACCCTTCTCACTCATGTGTCCCCGGCTATGATGCCACAGTGTTGTATCCACTCTTGTAGAAGCTAAAGATATAGAAGAGTCAATATGACCAGTACATAAATACAATGTACATACCTTCTCTCCTTTCGCTATCACCAATGATCCTTTGATGACCTTCCACGTCTTATCTGTAAATATGGATATACAACCTTCACTTGCCAACTGCCCTACTGAAATTAGATTTTTCCTTAAATCTGGAATATGTCTTACCTCTTTCAACAACCATTGGTTTCCATTGCGTTGTTTTATTTTTACCTTTCCCGTTCCAACAATTTTGCATGGTGCATCATCACCCAAATGAACCTGTCCAAAATCACCTTGAACATAATCTAGAAAATGTTTCCTATGGGGTGTGGCATGAAATGAATCCTCTGAATCTACTACCCAAGACTCAGAAATATTATCTACAGAAAGAATCAAAGCATCTTGTAACACATCACCTATTACATTTGCTTCATGATTTCTCTCTTGTTGTCCATCTCTTTGTTTCTTTGGAGCACTGCAGTCTTTCTTCATATGTCCTTTCTTCCCATAATTCCAACACTCTATCTTTCCAAGTCTGGATTTGGATCTACCCTTCCTATAATTCCCATGGTTCCCTGAGCCCTTTCCTCTATCCTTTTGTCTTCCCCTGTTCTCCATGTTCAACGCATTACCTGATGTCTCACCTGTACTTTTCCGTTGCATTTCCTCACTAAGGATAACACCAACAACATCATCAAATTTTAAAGTATTTGAACCAGAGACAGAGTTACTTATAGCCATGACCAAGCCATTCCATCTTTCTGGCAATGAGCACAATATTAGAAGAGCCCCAACCTCATCATCAAATTCCACTTTTACAGAACTTAGTTGATTAGTAACCGTATTAAATTCATTTAAATGATCTGCAACAGACCCACCTTCCGACATCTTCATATTAAATAATCTCTTCATTAGAAATACCTTATTGGACACCGAGGTTTTTTCATACAATTTTGCCAACGCGTCCATCAAACCCTTCGTTGTCTTTTCTTTCGAGATATTGAAATCCACTGACGCTGCTAGGCTCATTCGTATCGTTCCTAGAGCCTTTATGTCAAGAATCTCCCATTCTTCATCCTTCATGGCCACTGGCTTCTTTGCTACTCTGATCAATGGTAGGAATAGATCCTTCTGATATAAATAATCTTCCATCTACATCTTCCATAACTGGTAGTTTTGGCCATTAAATTTCTCGACCCTAAACTTTCCATCTTCCGACATTGCTCCCATTCGAACCAGGAACCCTCTTTTCCTGCGAGTTACCTTACACTCTGATACCAGTTGTTAGAAAAATAGGACCGCGGAGCAATAAAATAAAACAAATGCGGAAACAAAACACAAAAGATACACAATACAAGAGAGACACAGATTTACGTGGTTCACCCAGTGTGGGCTATGTCCACCAGAGAAATTGTCAGGTCCTTTCTTTATTATTATCCAGCAAAATGAAGGGATACAACCTACAGCAAAACCCGTTGTAACTTCCTCTTCTTTCTCTCACAGTCTTCTCTCTCAGAATACAATACTCGCCAACATACATAGCCGCAATACATTTCCCTCATAAAAGAGGGTTGCCTTCTAGGGCAAAAAACCCTAACATAATCTCTATCATTAGATCTGCGACCTTATAATGAACAATCCAGATTTACAATGAAATTACAATATACTTTTACAAGGCAATTTTTTCTTTGGGGGCCTGCTTTCCCCCAGACCCCCCAACCGAGGGGATAGCCCCCCCCGGACCTCGCAGAGGGGGTACCCCCCCCCTGCACTCCCCCGCATGGAAGAGTGTACATACTTCTGGGGTGTAAATACTTCATGGGGTGTAAACACGGCTGAAAGTAAAAGACCTCTAAATTAGGAAGATAATCAGGCTCCACAACCAACAACACCAAATTTGTGGTTCATTTCTGGAGAACATTGTGGAAGAAACTAGGAACAGAACTGTCCTTTAGTTCTACATATCACCCTCAAATGGATGGGCAGATTGAGGTAGTGAATCAGAGTTTAGGAGATTTGTTGAGGATTTTGGTCATTGAACATCATAGTCAGTGGGATCAAATTTTGGCACAAGCAGAGTTTGCAGACAATGACTCAGTGAACAGGAGCACAGGAAAGAGTTCATTCCAGATAGTGTATGGAATGAAGAAAAGAGGAGTTTCATAATTGAGAGCTCTGGAGTAGAATGAATTCAGAAGCGCTGGAGCAGAAGACTTCACTGCAGAAATGCGGAAGCTTCATAGTCAGATCAAATAACGGTTGCAGAACATCAGTAAAGAATACAAGCACAGAGTTGATCAACATAGGAGAGAACTTAAATTTGAAGTTGGAGATCAAGTTCTGGCACATCTCAGGAAGGAAAGGTTCCCAAGGGGAACATATAATAAACTGAAAATGAAGAAAATAGGACCATGCAAGATCCTAAGGAAATTTGATGTTAATGCTTATGAGATAGAGTTGTCAGAGGATGTGGGTATATCACCCATATTCAACATTTCATACATGTATCCTTACAGGGAAGATGGCACAAGAGGATAAGAAGATCAGAAGGAGATCCAGTGGGAGAAGCAGATGCCTGTAGTAGAGAATTTGTAGATGAATAAGATCATAGATCAAAGGGTTGGTAAGAATACCAGGAGAAAGACATATTTTGAGTATTTGGTAAAGTGGAAAGGACACACAATAGAATATGCAAGTTGGGTAAATGAAGCAGATATCCAGAAGCATGGAAAGTTAGTGCAGGAGCTCATGGACAGGAGTCCATGAATTTTTTCCCATAGGAGTATGGTGTAGGAGCATCGTTACCAAAGCGCGAGTGGAGGAAAACTCAGTATCCCTACGTGCATTTTGAAGAAAATTTTGAATTTCAAAAAAAGAACATGTCATGAAATATCTTGAAAAGATTGTAATCAATGAAAATCTTTAATGTTTAGGAGCGAAGCCATCACATGAGATCGATGGGAGATGTATTTTGCTTAATGCAGTAGGTTGCAGTATAGATTTGATGCATTTGCTCGTATCTATTTGTCTCAAACATTTGTTGTAATAAGCCTTAGTAGTTGGTATCTTTTAATTCAATAATATTGTGCTAAGGTAGTCAGGGGAAATCTCAAAGAGTTCTTTTGTATAAACAAATTGTATTTGTTGCCCAGTAGAGGTTGTTGATAGTTGTTGCTAAAGATTATTGTAGCCGAGAGTTGTTGTTGTAGATGTATTTGTTGTAAAAGTTGTTGAAGCTCAGTAGAGTGTATGAGTCCATGTATATTTTCATCTAAATGAATATAACAGAGAAGCGTTGATTCCAAATGTCTGGTGTTGCTATTGATGTGTCTACCTGAATGCATGGTAGTTTTTTTTCTCTTTATGTTCTATGTTATTTAATCATTCTTATGTTATGAATTTGTTTACATGGTTGAATGTATGAATATGAGAGAGCTTAGATAAGTCTCAATTGTTTCTCTTCGCGAGCCTATGCAAGGAGTGCATGGTGTTCGTAAGGAGTGCATTTCCAGAGTCTATTTCGACTTAGAATCTCAAAAGAGATAGCGTAAATCTTTCATTTGCAAGGAGTGCAAATTGTCCGCAAAGAGTGCGTTGATAGAGTCCTTTGACTCAAAATCTCAGGAGGAGTATCTTGAAGCTTTGTTTGAAACAAAGTTTAGGAAGCCTCGTAAGGTATGCATAGGTGGAAATATACTTAAGTTCTTTTTTTGAGAAGAAGTTGAGTTGTGTGAAGAATTGTTGCAAGGTGTGCATAGTCGTTCAAAAAGAAGATAAGTCACGGGTGAAGACCTATTGCAAGGCATGCACATGATCAATTTCGACTAAGTGTTAAAGAAAATGTTCAGAGGAGTAAGAGTTCGAAGGAGGAATAAGATCAGAAGAGATAGCGGGAGAGAAATCTCTAATAGGAAGGATTCCTTTAATATTTCACAAATTCATGAGCAAGATCCGTTCAGGAGGAAGCGGGATCGCTCCAAACCGTCAGATCTAGGAAAACTACACATAGGTTAGTCATGGAGTCCTACGACTCTTCATAGTTCGGAGGTTTTAAGTGTGTGAGGAGTGGGGATTGTTGAATTTATTCAGACCATGAATTAATCTTAGTCATTGGATGCGGGGATGATACATGGAAGTGGATAAGTAAGTTCATGGGGAAGAGTCCCGGAAGAGTCACGTGGAGCAAAATTTTATTTTTGTGAAGTCGCAAAGAGTGAGGATATCTGGACCATTGGAGCCAGAGAAGACATGCGGTAGAGATCCACAAGTTTTGGAGGAAAATCCCTTCGGAGGTAAGGCGAAGGCGGAGTATCTAAAATCTCCTGAAGGTCAATCTAGTGAAGGGGATCATGTTCATTGATCTGAAGTGGATGTGTGTCATCAAATCACAGAGGGAAAGTTCCAGCTGTAAGTTGTTGAAGCAAGTGGCGCTCAATCCGTCACTTTGGGTGTGAAGTACTTCGAGAGGAAGAGGAATTGGAGTGTTCGAAACTCCCGAATGCCAAAATCCAAAGTGCCTTTCAGGATTTAGCCTCGGTTCATAGTCTGAGGTCACATGTGAAGAAAGGCTGGAAACAAGAGATAGAGTTTGCAAAATTCTAAGCTTAAGGAGCACTAAGAAAGGGGGACCGCGGGTTCTATACAACTTGCGCCTAGGTGATAAAGGGCTTGTGTTAACCCGAATTGAGGGCTAGTAGAGTCTCAAGGAGATAATCCAGCTCAGCCTTATGAATATCCTTGATCGGGAGATCGAGCATCCCCTAGGAGGGGAGGGGGTTTGCGTCAGACCTTGATAACCACCTCAACCTCGTCGTCTGCCTCGACCTTGATAACCACCTAGACCTCGTCCTCTATATCCATTTTCATTTTCCTGGTCAACATACTGGTCAACCGCCTGTGTATGATATACTGAGTGGAGAATGCATTCCTTGGAGCATGCATTCCTTAGATTGTGTGGGCAGTCTCTTATTTCATGATTTGTCAAGGCTTCACAAATATCACAGTATGTTTTGATCTGGATGTGTTTGATTGTTGGGTCCAACACATCACTGAACTTGCAGTAATATTTTGTGTGATATTCACTTGAGAAAATGGTACACCAGAGTTCATTGTGGGCAATAGACATGTTTTTAATCGATTTTTGTAGCTCTATGAGCTTGTCTTCCAGTATTTTTCAGCGATTGTCGAAGATAGGGTGCCTTCGTCGTCCATTTTGATTCGTTGTGATTTTTTCAGTATGTCTTTGCTTGACTAAAGATTGTACATTCGAAGGGGAATTATGATCTTTTTTAGTAATCCTGCTACATACCATTGTACCAACAGCTTTGTTTTGATTGCGTAAGGGATTTGACTTAATAAATCTTTAAACCTGTTATCATATTCTCGGACTGTTTCTCCCAGATTTTGTTTGATTTCCTTGAGTTTTTGTGTCACCAAGTGACTATTATATTGAGTCTTAAAGAACTTGAGGAAGCTTTATTTATATCAGTCGTCAAGCGTTGTTGATTATCTGTATAATTCATAAACCATGTAAGTTCTTTGGCTTGGAGAACGGCACCGAACTATGCCATTTTTTTTCATCATCAGTTATGTCAGTTTCATTCAAAAATTTCTTGCAGATGAACCAATGTCACTTAGGGTCTTTGTCGCCTTCGTAAATCGAGATATGATTTAGACCCATTTTTTATTTCTGAGACTTCTTTGAAAATGGAACTATTGTTAGAGTTTGTGTCGATGTCGTATGAGAGATCTTATTCCTTTATTGAGTCAAGTTATGGGTTTCCAACTCGACTACTTCAATTGCTAACTATGTGCATTCGTCACTTGGGATTTGAGAGTCTATTTGACAAGCTTTATCTAAATATTATACGAATCGTCCTCTGTAGGGTTGTGGCGGTTCATTTTCACTATATGTTGAATTAGAATCTTATAAAAGTGTATTCGACAGGGGGTGGCGTTCGTGTGATCTCTCACATGAAGAAGTATATCTTCTGGTCAATTTTCACCATTTTCTTGTGCTTCAATTAGCATTGTATCTCTTATTTGACCAGTTTTATCAGTTTGATACCACACCCACTATGACTATGTATCTATGTGAAGCCATTTTCAGAGGAAGTATGTAATACATGGGCTAGGACTTCTTACAGGAGAAATTCTAATTTCAGGTCCCAAATCGTCGATCTCCATGTTGAATTGGTCATTGGCTTGATGGGTGGCATCGGCTGCCATACTCAACTACAAGATTATGCTCCTCCCACGAGTCGTCAGGGAACTCTCAAGGGATGCTCCAATGATCTGCTACACCTGGGTAGGTTTTCTACGATATTTTTGGAGATACCTCTCATTTCGAAACTCTTCTCGTTTATTTTTCCTTTTATCCCGCTCTATTTTTTGAATATACACTAATGGTTTATGAATCTGTGTTCAACATGCAGATTTCTCATTTGAATTAGTTATCTTTCTCTCTACTTCTAGAATTTTCGACTTGGGTGTGGTTCAACTTCGATCCAATTTTTGTCTTTGACTTCGACTTATCTCAACACATGGATCATCCAGCCCCCCAATGCCGACCTGACTTACTCAAGATCGATGGTGTCCATTGTCATATTTTTGTATGTTCATTTCTTTAAAAAGTACTCCCAAGCTTCTTTGGTATCTTTATAGTTAGATTCCAAGAACGCTTCCCAGTCTTCTTGTCTTTTTATCCATTTGGAGTTTGGAGGGGGTTCTTTCAAGGGGGGTCAATATTTGACAATGTCACCAACTCCTTTGTCTAAGAGGAATTTATGCAACAGGGAAGGTACAGTTCAAAGGAATTTGTCATGCAATTCCGTATAGAATTTATTCTTGATGATCTGAAATAACTCTCTATATTTAACTGCTTGATCTTCGATGTACTCTTCAACAATTCTATCGACCCACTCATTTAATTTTTTCTTCCTTCGTTTATGATCTTGTGCATCAACTACTCATCGGAAGTGATTTTGTGCATTAGGATGATTGAGATATGCAAATAGTGCTTCTAGAATGGATTCCATAAATCTTTCGTGTGTTTCTAAGAACAATTGAGCACATGCTTCAATGAGCGTCAGGCGATTTCTTCTTGCATAATTTTTTACGTAATTGATAATATTACGCTCCCACCATTCACGTATGTCTTCCAAAGTTAGCATCTATGTGTGTTTTGTTGTGCATGCATGAGTTCAGAACTATCGGCAATGGAACCAATGTTGTAGTCTAGGGTAAAGTACGAGAAGGTTTCCAGAAGATCCTTACACATAACATTACAGACTACAACATTATATACAAGATAACATAGACATATAGAAGAACATATACAAATGGGGGAGAACCGTCAGTAGATTTTATCATATATCATTCCATAACAACCTCTTCTATCTTTCCATTACATGATAGTGTATATATGTGTGTGATATACAGTTACAAGTCGGTTACATTCCTTAATTGTTCGGTCAGTCGAATCTAACTAATTATTTGACCAACTTCCTAACCGTCTATTGCAATCAAATTGTCTAGTCGATTCATGTTGGACACACAGAACACACTGAGAGGGGGGGTGAATCAGTGTGAGGCTCTTTTTACAACTTCTTACAAAACTTTAGTTAGCCATCACCATTCACAACATCATTACTCATTACTTTTATTCACACTTAATTTCTTACATGTAGACATATCATAATGACATATATTAACAATAAAGAACTATTCACCATCACAATAAAGAACACAATTAACACCAAATATATGTATAAGTTTCTTTTGTATTACAGACTACAATCCTTGGGGTTTATCAACACCAACTGAAATGAGCACCAACTCAAAGAGAACACCAACTCTCAATGCAATCCCCAGCCTGCATATCTCAGCACCAACTAAGAAGAGGAATCCAATCCTCAAGTACAAGACCCATCTTGTAGATAGAAATCAATCTGTTAAATTGTATCAACAGTCTATACCAAGACAAGTGCATCAACTATGCACAACACAACATGTCACAACAACCTGTCACCTCAACCTATCTCATCAATATCATCATCCAAATATGATATGTAACTATGTAACAAACCTAGTCTATGTGATCACATACCTACAAACTTTCCTTAACTTCAACAACAAGAGACTATCATTTTCATCAAACTTTACTTTAGTCTCACATGACTAATTTTGGATTAGTCAACAACCCTAACTTGCAACAATCATAAATATGTACATGTAATGAATAAAGGTATGAAAATGGTACACAATTTTCTTCAGTGTCTTGTCTGAAATTCCTCCATATTTCACTACTTGGAACCTTCCATAAAAGTAGTTATAGCAAAAATGGCAGACCTTATTGAATTCTGTCTTATTCTAGAGAGTGAACTTGTAGATAATTCCACGTGTGAAATATTTGTTGTATGGATATTAAAATAGTAAAAAACATACTACAGACTATACTCAAACTAATTCATTTGGTATTATTGAATTTGGATCTGTTATGAAGAAGTTATGATGTTTTTACCCAGACCACCTAGTTTAGACTAGTTTCAAAACTAGCCACAAACCCTATCTTCCACGGAATGTAACTCCCAAACTACAACAACCCACAAGATTAAATTTGTATCACAGTTACTTGGATATGTTGTTTCAATATCCTCCATATTTCACTATCTGAATCATTCTAGAAAAAACATTTATTGAAAACATGGTGAGATGACCTGTAAATATCATACCTTAGAAAGCATCATCAAAATACTTTATCCTCCCTTGAATTTTGGCCTTCTTTAATTCACCTTCCCTCTGAAATTCTCCTTAGACCTCCTTTGGTTACCCCAGTCACTTGTAGATATTCAATATGCTCAATAGAATACTAATGGGAGACCCTTTCTCTCTTATTTATACTCTCCAAGTAGCTTCCTCTAGAAGTATCCACTTAACCACTTTGTCCACTTAGCCACTTTGTCCACTTAACCACTTTATCCAAAAATAGTAAACTCTCCACTTCTAGTTGAAACTAATTTATTTTTAATTATTTTCTTGTTTCAACCACTTAACCCATGACTAACCACTTTGACTGGTCAACTTCTTCTAGGAGATTCTAGAATAATTTGACTTCTTTGACCTTCTAGGGGCTTCTAGATGACTCATGAGGGTTCTCCAACTTCACATGGCCATAACTCTCTAACCATGAGGAATTATGTGACGTTCCACATATCACCAGAAATAGAATGACATATACTATCCATATGGAATAGTTTCTCCTGCAAATTCATTGATATTCATTACATTATTCCTTAATCAAAATTAGGTTCCCTAACCACACAGTTGGGATACTCAACCACCTAACCATTTGGACTTCACAAAGCGTCTTCCCGTGAGGGATTTCACCATAAGGGGAACACTTTGAGAAATTTATCCAAGAGCATATTCCTGTGAGGGATTTCACCATAAGGGGACTACTTTGGAGTTTATCCATTTGGTTCTTCATATCAACCATGACATGACATCAATGATATAAATCCCTTTAATATCAACACATCATTATGACACCACTTGAAATCAACCCTTTGACAACAATTACATCAATGACCATATAACCAATAATCAATATATCAATGATACAAACACATCACTATGACAATACTTGACATCAACCCTTTGACATCAAT
>ML799039.1:25603-49991 GCA_009831015.1 Picea engelmannii | reverse complement strand
AGATAAGCTGCCACCATTCTAGCGAGTCTTTCACTCTGTATTTTTACAGTCTCTGTACATTTCTTTCATTAATATAAATCGTGTATTACTGTATCTCTGTGTTTATGGTTGCATCTCTGATATATTTCTGTTATATTACTGGAGATACGCGATATCTCTGTGCATTTCTTTCATTAAATCTCTGCTCTCATTTCGTGCCGAAAATAATCCGGATCAAGAGAATCATGAACAAAACATCAAACATGTACATCATGTGCCATATTGTGCTCCAACCATGCACAACACCCATGCACATCAATACCATACAATATACCATAAGATATCATAAATTCAGTGTATCAACCATATTCCAAGAACATGTGCCAGCTGTGTACCAACCATATGCCTCAAACAAGTGTCATATCACTCCTGATATGCCTCTACCATGAACAAGTGCCACAACCATGTATCTCAACCATCAATATATATCAACCAAGCATCTCAACTATATCATCCCATACATCATGTACCAAAGCAAGTGCATCAACCATCGATCAAGATATGACTCATCGATTATGTACAGCATAACCACCTCATCAACTCATCAACTACATGTCCCAATATGTAGCTCAACCACATGCCAAATTCATGCACCAAGACATCCAACAAATATTCCTCTAAAAATACATCATAAGATATGTCAATGGAGCTCACATATGTAACATCCATGTACTACAACAGATCTACCTCAAAACAACAAGTATAATGCAGCAAGAATACCTCTAAACATGTACCAAGAGTGTCCCTCGATATATCAATGATATATCTCTAGCTAGCATCACATCATCATGATATATCTCATTAAAAAAGTGCCATAACTTCACTGACATAACCATCATTGTTCCTCAACAAAAAATGCCTCAATCCACACTCTAGGGTTAGTACCATGCATCCAATATAGACATCAAGCATATTCTTCAACACTCAACCATATATTATCACCATGTATTCATAAAACACACATGAGAATATGAAACCTGGAGAAAACCATCTCAGACCCTGCATAATAAAAGTTAGATCATCAAACCATGCTACAACTCATCTGTACACTCCTCTTCTTGAGAATTTTTCCACAGGTATGCGGCTTGTTCCACAGATAGCTCTCATATGTACATGAACTTTCTATAGGTCACCTCATGTATGTACATGAATTCTCCCACAGGAGCCCGCATATGCTTCAGAAAATGTCAATCTTGAGCTTTCCTCATGGCTTCCATTTTGTTCCGATTGTTCAGTCTTATTCATCCACTTCTGAGAGTGTCATGTTCTCTGAGTATTAGTTCTTTCAGCTTCCATCCTTTCAACCTTGTCTCTCTTCTGTGCTCTTCTTTCCATATCATTTGAAGCAATCCTCATGGATTGTCTTCTTGTGTTCCATCAATCCTAGGATTTGTGGCCAAACCCACTGCAACTATAGCATCTCATGGTGTGACAATGTGTAGCAATGTGTCCCATGAGGTTACATCTCCAACATATTATCATGTTATTAAATATTCTAACATCTTTCCTTACATAATGTGTGCAACCCAAATTTTTGTGACCATATTCATTACATGTGAAACAATGACCCTTGAAAACATTTTCATACCTTTGCTTTTGTGTCAACCTTGAAGGTGTCTCTCTTCTGAATTTTCTTTGAGGTGTAGGACTTGCTTCTTGATGTCTTCCTATTTCTGATCTTCTGAAGGTTTCCTTTCATTGTGTAGATGTTTGAATTGCATCCTTGCTTCCACCTTTTGAGAATGGAGGACTTACCTCATGCTTCTTAGAAGTGCTAGCTTCAAAGTGTGTAACTTCCTTGTTGTATCCAAGACCTAATTTATCATTTGGTGATCTTTGACTATCCAATATTTCATCTAGGATTGTTGAGCTGCTCATGAACCTTTTTGCCTTCTCTTTTTTCTTTCTGAGATCAACAACTTATGTTGATACTGAGAGGGGGGTCAATCAGTATCAATAACAATTTAAAACAAAAATCAACTTATACTTCAACCAGATTATATATTCAATTACATCCAATGAGAAATGAACAATAGTAGAAGAGTTACACCAATACACCACAATACACCATGCACAATATGTAAGAAATAACCAATAGTTATTGTTCAAGGGAAGTAATGACTTCCAAAGGTAGATATTGCTTCCAAATATAAAGGGAGGGATAAACCTCCAAAAGGAAGATACAATCCTCCAATGTCAAGAGAGGGTTGACCTCTCCATCCTTTCCCCTTCATTCCACCCAAGAATATATGAGAGATAATAAAACTTTACATTAAATCATCACCATCAACCAACCATCACATAGAACTTGATAATGCTTCCTGAGACTTATTCAACTTATGCAATTCTTAAATTATTGGAATAATCTGATCCTATAGATAATATTACTCAATGTATTCTCTGCACCTCCTCCAATTTTCACTCCTTGAATCCTCCCCAAAAAGAATTTATAGAGAGAATGGTAGACCTTATTCAATTCTGGTTTATTCAGGAGAGAGAACTTGTACAGAATGCCCCGTGCTCAATATTTAACATCATATTCTGAAATTTGCACACAAGAAACTATGACCCGTAATATTTCCAATGAAATTGGCCTCACTTCATTTGTATTCTCTAGGAAGAAGTTATGATTGTTTTACCCGGAACACTTGTTTATGACTAGCTTCAGGACTAGTCAAAAACCCTATCTTCCACAGAGTGTATCTCCAAAATTATAGCGAATAAAGAGATGAAATTTTTACCATGGGTACCTAGACATGTTTTCTAAATACCATACCAATTTCACCATATGAATCGTTCTATAAATAAATTTATAGAGAAAATGTTAATATGACCTGTAAATAACATACCTTAGAACACATCACCAAAAGACTTCATCCTCCCTTGAAATCCAACCTTCTTTACTTCAGATTTCCTCTGAAATTCGACTTGTGTGTATAAAATGAATGTATAATGATATGTATTTATACCCTTTATGTCACTTCCTTTTAACATTAGGTCTGACCTGACACTTTCTTATTTTGTAATTCTTTTCTTTAATTATCTTTAGAGCCGACCTGTACTTCCTTCTTCAATTCACTTTGTCATCTTCAAAAATTCATTTCTCCTCAACCATGAGGATCCACGTGATGTGCCACCTACCACTGGAAACAAAATGATGTATACTATACATCCATGGGTGTTGTATCTGCATGTGCATTGTCCTTCATGTCCAAATACCTTCATCAATCTTGCACTCCAAAACCAATGACTAGGGTTGACATCAATGACAACAACCAATCTTCCAACAATCTCCCCCTTTTTCATTGATGTCAACACTCATGCTCCATCTATCATCATGATCCCAATTTCTCTCCCCCTTTGACATCAATGGAAAAGGGTAGGGCTTCTCCCCCTGAGTTCAATGGCGTAAGGTGACCTTCTTCTTTGGGGTTGCTCCCCCTGAACATGTGGCACTCAATAATACTTCATCCTTATTTTTGGTCTTTGGGACTTTTTATTCCTTGGAATCCTTTTGTGTGGCTTATATATTCTCTCTCTTATTCATGTCTAGGATGTATATGTTGTTCAGTCTTCTTATTGTAGTTGTAACCAATATTCCTAAGTTATTTTCTCTGATTTTACATTTTCGGGAGTCAAACGTAAGAGTGTATCCTTGATCACATATTTTGTTGACATTGAGGAGATTATGCTTTAGATATTCAACCAATAGGACTTTTCCTTCTTTTACATTTTCACTTCCAATATTTACAGTTCCTTTTCCAAGTATTTTGGTAGATGAGTCATCTCCAAATGCAACATTTCAACCCTTTTTTTTCAAGCTGAAAATTTTGCTTTGATCTCTGGTCATATGAAATGAGCTCCCACTGTCTATGAACCATTCATCTTCTTCTTTGCATTCTTTAGCGACCAATGCTATTCGGAAGCTTTCATTGTGTGGAATTTCTTTCCTTTTCCATATTGTAGTTGGTATAGGGACATTTGGCATATGATTATCTTCCTTCATATCTCTGCAATCTCGTGCTTTGTGACCAAGATTATTGCACTTGTAACATACAATATTTTGATCCATTAATGGGTCAAAAGGATTATAATTTATGTTGACAGTTCTGTGAACATTTCCATATCTACTAGTTGCACCATTCATGTAGCTTGCGTAGTTATTCCTTTCATTGATTCTACAATTGATTGCCTTGTGTCCAAAATTTCCACAATTATAACAATGTCCAAGAAAGAAATTTTTATACCTGGGAGTAAGTGACTTATTTGTGGTGTGGTCTATATGGGTTCATGATCTATTCTTCTGTAGTTTCCTTCATAATGATTGTTTTCATACATGATGGGAGACGATCTTCTTCATGTCTCATTTCTTCTGAATTCTAGTCTTGTATTTTGTTGTTCAACTTGTTCTGGAGTGTTGGTTTCATCATTTTCATCTTCCTTCTCTTGTTTTGTTGTCTTCAAATTGTCATTGTATCCTAGTCCTGTCTTTTCGTTTGGAGATATTTGACTGTTAAGGATCTCATCTAATTTTTTAGTGCTTTTTTTGAACTTCTTCAACTTTTCTATTGTCAATAGTAGTTCCCCTTTTGTGTGATCCAATTCTTCTTTCAATTTCTCATAATATTCTAATTTTTTCTTCAAGCTATCAATGGTCTTTTCAAGCTTGTAATTCTCTTCTTCACAACTACTCAATTCACCTTTTAGTATTATGTTTGTCTTTCTAAGCTTTCTATTTGCAGTTTCAACATGCTTCAACTTTTCAAGATTCTCATCTTCTTGTTCACTCTCGGCATTGTCTGTGTATCCCCAAAAGGAATTAATATTGGTTTCTTCATCTGAATATTCTTCAGAAATGATTTATTCTTCTTTAGAACTCTTGTGATCATCATCCTAGGTTTCTTGGGTTATGAAGAGGACTTTTGCTCCATCATTATCTTCTTCATCACTCTCATCTGAGGAGATGTCATCATCCTTGGAATAGAATCTCTTTTTATTGTTGAGACTTCTCTTCTTATAGTAGCAGTTTTCAACAATATGTCCTATTCTACCACAGTTAAATCATTTGAGAGGAGAATTACCTTTTTATATTCCACTTCCCCTCTGGAACCTTCTTATGAAATTTGTTATTTCTTCATCAAGGTCGCTAGCCTTGTCTTTTGTCTTCTTTATGGATTTAAAGGTTGCTTCATTATTTGGCTAGTCACTTTCTATACCTGTTCTCATTTCATATTCTATAAGAGATCCATGTAATTCATCCATTATCATTTTGGTCAAGTCCCTAGTTTCTTCAATGGTGGAAACCTTAGCATCATACTTCAAGAGAAGTGATCTCAACACTTTTTGTACAACCAAGGATTCATCGAGCTCTTCACCTAATCCTCTGATAGAATTAACAACTTCATCAACTCTAAGAAAATAGGTTGCAATATCTTCATTTTCATCCATCTTCAAATTTTCAAATTCTGCTCTATGTCATTGAAGCTTGACCTACTTAACTTTTGGATCACCTTCATAGATACTCTTGATCTTGTCCCATACCTCTTTAGCAGTGTTGCAGCCCATCACTTTTCTAGCAATGGTTGGTGCCAATGCTCCTAGAATAACATGTCTGTATTTTGAATTATAACTCATAAGCTTCTTCTCATTTGGATCGGTTGGAGAATTATTTGGGATTACATATCCATTTACAATTGAGTACCAAATGTCTACTCCCAAAGCTGTTAGGTAAGTTTTCACTCTATAACTCCAGTATGCATAATTTCTTCCATCAAATATTTGAATCCCTTTTTAAATGTGCTCATGGTCATCCATATCTTCTCAGGATTTTCTTTCCAATGGTTAAATTGTTCTGAAAGCAACTTGCTCGGATACCAATTGTTGATACTGAGAAGGGGGTGAATCAATATCAAGAACATTTTAAAAACATTTTCAACTTATACTTCAACCATATTATATATTCAATTATATCCAATGAGAAATGAACAATAGTAGAAGAGTTACACCAATACACCACAATACACCATGCACAATATGTGAGAAATAACCAATAGTTATTGTTCAAGGGAAGTAATGACTTCCAAAGGTAGCTATAGATTCCAAATATAAAGGGAGGGATAAACCTCCAAAAGGAAGATACAATCCTCCAATATCAAGAGAGGGTTGACCTCTCCATCCGTGCCCCTTCCTTCCACCCAAGAATATATGAGAGATAATAAACTTTATATTAAATCATCACCATCAACCAACCATCATAGAACCTGATAATGCTTCCCGAGACTTCTTCAACTTCTGAAATTCTTCAATTCTTGGAATACTCTAATCTTGTAGATAATATTACTCAATGTACTCTCTAAAACTCCTCCAAGTTTCACTCCTTGAATCCTCCCCAAAAAGAATTTATAGAGAGAATGGTAGACCTTATTCAATTCTGGTTTATTCAGGAGAGTGGCTTGTACAGAATGCCCCGCGCTCAATATTTAACATCAGATTCTGAAATTTTCACACAAGACATTACGGCCTGTAATATTTCAAATGAAATTGTGCTCACTTAATTTGGATTCTCTATGAATAAGTTATGATTTTTTTACCCGGAACACATGTTTATGACTAGCTTCAGGACTAGTCAAAAACCCTATCTTCCACAGAGTGTATCTCCAAACTTATAGAAAATAAAGAGATGAAATTTTTACCACGTGTACCTAGACATGTCTTCTCAATACCATACCAATTTCACCATCTGAATCGTTCTATAAAAAATGTTATAGAGAAAATGGTAAGATGACCTGTAAATAACATACCTTAGAACACATCACCAAAAGACTTCATCCTCCCTTGAAATCCGGCATTCTTTACTTCAGATTTCCTCTTAAATTCACCTTGTGTGTATAAAATGAATGTATAATGATATGTATTTATACCCTTTATGTCACTTCCTTTTAACATTAGGGTCGACCTGACACTTTCGTATTTTGTAATTCTTTTCTTTAATTATATTCAAGGCCGACCTGTACTTCCTTCTTCAATTCGCTTTGTCATCTTCAAAAATTCATTTATCCTCAACCATGAGGATCCATGTGACGTGCCACCTACCACTGGAAACAACATGATGTATACTATCCATCCATGGGTGTTGTTTCTACATGTGCACTATCCTTCATGTCCAAATACTTTCATCAATCTTGCGGTCCAAAACCAATGACTAGGGTTGACATCAATGACAACAACCAATCTTCCAACAACTTATGCTACCAACTTATGAAATGATTCTTCCTTTTCATTTACTTTATTCTTCAATAGTTCCTATATCCTTTTGGCTTCTTCAATTTGTGTCTTTATATTGACATTGACTTCAAGAATTTTTCTACTCTCATCATCTACCTTCTTATTTTCTTCTGTTTGACTAATTATTTCATTCTTTAGTCTTTTGATCACTTCTTATTTTTCTTCTAATTGAGTCTTTTTACTTTCTTCTTGTTCTTTGAGCATTGGTTTTAGTGCCATGGTATGCCTTGGGTACTCTTCTAGGATTTCCTTAGTGTATTTTTCAAGATACTCAAAAGAAGTTGAACTATTTCATATTTCATAGATAACATTGTCCAACTCAGACAAAACTTATCGTTAAGCTTCAACAAATCTTCCTCTTCATCTATAAGATAATTGTCCATTGATTCTACACAAACTACTTCTATGTTTTCTTCTTCATTTGTAGAAGAACATTCAACATCATCACACTTAGAATTATTGCAAACAGAGGATTTTGTAGAGTCTAAACCCTCCTTTTCCTTGATGGAATTGTCTTCTTTGTCTTGATATACCTTCTTTAGCTTCAACCATAGGTCCTTGGCAGAGGTACATGTTCCTATGCTTTCCTTGACAGAACTTGAGAGTCCATTCAAGATGCTCTTGAATGCTATTGCATTGTTCTTCTTTGCTTCCTTTTGGGATGCACCTTTTGTCTGATTCTTTGAGGGAATTGATCCACCAGCAACTGTGTTCCAAACACCTACACCTTTTTCCTTCAAACACCTTGCATCTATATTCTCCATGCCAAGTAATTTGTCTCATCAAACAGGGGAACTTCACATACATGTTCATCCATTTGTGTGTCCATGGATCTCCTTCAATCTTGTAAGGCTTATGATGAAGGCTTTCTCTTATACCAATTGGTAGACACACCAACCACACTGAGAGGGGGGATGAATCAGTGTGAGGTTCTTTTTACAACTTCTTACAAAACTTAAGTTAGCCATCACCATTCACGACATCATTACTCATTACTTCTATTCACGCTTAGTTAATTTCATGTAAACATATCTCAATGACATATATTAACAATAAATAATTATTCACCATCATAATAAAGAACACAATGAACACCAGATATATGTATAAGTTTCTTTTGTATTACGAACTACAATCCTTGGGGTTTATTATCACCAATTGAAATGAGCACCAACTCAAAGAGAGCACCAAATCTCAATGCAAGACCCAACCTGTAGATATCAGCACCAAATGAGAATAGGAATCCAATCCTCAAGTACAAGACCCATGTTGTAGACAGAAAGCAATATGTCAAATTGTATCAACAATCTATACCAAGACAAGTGCATCAACTATGCACAACACAACCTGTCACAACAACCTATCACCTCAACCTATCTCATCAATATCATCATCCAAATATGATCTGCAACTCTGTATCATACCTAGTGTATGTGATCACAAACCTACAAAACTTCCTTAACTTCAACAACAAGAGACTATCATTTTCATCAAACTTTACTTTAGTCTCACATGACTAATTTTGGATTAGTAAACAAACCTAACTTGAAACAATCATAACTTTGTGCCTATAATGAATAAAGGTTTGAAAATGGTACACAATGTTCTTTAGTGTCTTTTCTACAATTCCTTCGGGTTTCACTGCTTGGAACCTCCCAGAAAAGGATTTATAGAAAAAATGGCAGACCTTTCTGAATTATGGCTTATTCTAGAGAGCAAGCTTGTAGAGAATTCCATGTGTGGAATATTTGATGTATGGATATGAAAATGGTACAAAACATACTAAAGACTATACTCTAACCAATTCATTTGGTCTTACTGAATTTTGATATGTTATGAATAAGTTATGACATTTTTACCTGGAACATCGGTTTTAGACTAGTTTCAGGACTGGCCATAAACCATATCTTCCACAGAGTGTAACTCCAAAACTACAATGACCCACAAGCTTAAATTTTTATCACAGTTACTTGGATATATTGTCTCAACAGCCTTCATATTTCACTATCTGAATCATTCTAGGAAAAATTATTGTGAAAATGGTCGGATTGCCTATAAATATCATACCTTAGAAAGCATCATCAAAAGACTTTATCCTCCCTTGAATTTCGGACTTCTTTACTTCACCTTCCCTTTGAAATTCGCCTTAGATCTCCTTTGGTTACCTCAGTCACTTGTAGATATTCAATATGCTCAATAGAATACTAATGGGAGACCCTTTCTCTCTTATTTATACTCTCAAAGTAGCTTCCTCTAGAAGTATCCACTTAACCACTTTGTCCACTTAGCCACTTTGTCCACTTACCCAACTTTTTCCACTTAACCACTTTATCCACAAATAGTAAACTCTCCACTTCTAGTTGTAACTAATTTATTTTCAATTTTTTTCTTGTTGTAACCACTTAACCCATAACTAACCACTTTGACTGGTCAACTTTTTAAATGTGTTGAACCTGCACAGAATAGATCTAGCTAGCAAATGACATACACAATTTGCAGAGAAAATATGAGGAAAGAGAAGCAGGAGAGAAAGAATGGAATAATTCTCATTAACCAAATGAATGAATGATAATTTACACATGATATACTATGTATAACTCAACTAATGTGCACCGGAGGAGAAACCAATGTGCCATAGTGGTGGTATAGAGTGATCTGGACACACACCAGCAGTTACGGGAGTAAATTGTCACCTAGTCTAGTCTCTCAGGCAGTTACGAGAGTGAACTGCCACCTAGTCTGAGTTAACTAGTCTCTCAGTCTTAAGTTAACTGACTGAAAAAGAGTGAAGTGAGGAGGAGATCAGGGAATCATGAGTAATACACTAGTCTGGTGATAATCCCAAGGACAATGCGCATTAAATGGTGATGATCCCAATTTTGCATGGTGATGATCCCAATGTGGCATCCAGACTCCACTCAACTAATCAAACTGAAGTGTGAATTGAAGAGAATATTCTCCTAGAGGAATATTCTCCCTAAACTATAGGAAATTGAATAATGACTAATAAACATAGGGAAAACCTTAGGAAAAAGAAATCCTAGGTGTGTGTGAAGCATCTCCAACAAACTTCTTCTAGGAGCTTCTATAATAATTTGACTTCTTTGACCTTCTAGGGGCTTCTAGATGACTCATGAGGGTTCTCCAACTTCACATGGCCATAAATCTCTAATCGTGAGGAGTTATGTGTCATTCCACATATCACCGGAAACAACATGACATATACTATCCATATGGAATAGTTTCTCCTGCAAATTCATTGATCTTCATTGCATTATTCCTTGATCAAACTTGGGTTCCCTAACCACATTGTTAGGCTACTCAAACACCTAACCATTTGGACTTCACAAAGGTTCTTCCCGTGAGGGATTTCACAATAAGGGGACCACTTTGAGAAATTTATCCAAGAGCATCTTCCCTTGAGGGCTTTCACCATAAGGGGACAACTTTGGAGTTTATCCATTTTGTTCTTTATATCAACCATGACATGAAATCAATGATATAACTCCCTTTAATATCAACACATCATTATGACACCACTTGACATCAACCCTTTGACAAAAATTACATCAATGACCATATAACCAATAATCAATATATCAATGATACAAACACATCACTATGAAAATACTTGACATCAATCCTTTGACATCAATGACAACATAGTACAACAATTGATGGGTGTATTTGGCAAGTTCGACTATCCCCTACAACAGGACCATTATCAAGGGGTCTCATGGATCCCAATGCACATGGGAGGGGTGCATGAGTGCAAGGATAAATGACATTTATCCTTGGAAATACTCTTATAGACTAGAGTGGGTGAGATGTATTATGTTGGGTAGAGTGTCCACTTGAAATGTTGGATGTTTTGAAACCTTATACACAGTATTTATCTAGAAGATTCTCTAGCATGTATTATGTTCTCTAAACTAGAATGGAAAGAAAATTGGCATCCCACATTTAATAGTATGCATGGATGAGATCTTTTTTTTCTTTAGCCAGGTTTCTAGCATCACCTTATCCTCAACTTTACCTTCCAACCATGTAGGTATTATGGAAGACACTTCCAAGGATATAGCTTTATTTACAAACTAATAGTAAACCATTCACCTAATAATGTGCATCCATTGTGACCAAATGAATCCATTCACGTAGTAACATGCATCCACTGTGACCAAATGAATCATGCTTCATTAATAAGTTGCTACTCAATGATCAATGCTAGCATAGAAAGAATATAATTACTCAATGAAAAGCAACGTCAATTATTCCTTCAATCCAAGCGTGGATAAACCTATCATGTCGCTTAATGTAATGTGTGTAAATTAAAACAAGGGTAATAGTTGCAAAGCAGCTAGTCCTTGCCTTAACATTATGTATTACAATTTAAAAACTAATTCACAAGGTTGAGATCTAAAACTTGAGTATTGAAACATTCCTTTTAGAATTAATTTATTATTGCTATTATATGACTATATGACTTGTAGATATTGCTCTTTTTAACTAAAATAAATGAACATTTTGATTGGGAAAAACAATTGAAAACCCATGTATAAATTAACACTGATACAAAGTATTCATTAATAATTAAGCTATTGAAATAGTAGATTACCAGAGATATATTGTGAACAAGAATGTTACTAGATGTCTTATGTCAATGACTAAAAACTAATAAATCTTGAAAAAATTGATAGAAACTAATAGATTTAGAATAATTTATGGCTGACTTCTAAACAATTTGCTAAGCAGTTAAGAAAATCAAAATTTAAATTAATGACTTGATTTAATCATTAATATTACAATCAATTTTAAAAATGTATAAATAGGAAGTCAACAAAAATTGGTTGTATCAATCTTATAAATTCAAATATGATATGTTCACAAAGTACCCCAAGTTCTATTAATAAAGTGTTGTGTAATATGCAAGATTAATAAAATATTGTGTAATATGTGAGATTAAATAGCAGATTAGATTTCTCCTATGGTTATTTAATTTTGTGGATTAAAAGCCCCGTGGACGATGAAATATGGAATCCCCTAATGTGTTTATCCACACAACTCTAAAAAGCGATTTCTATTAAATGTAAACCATACACGCTACAAAAGTGTCCCTATCATATGACTATTATCATCCAGCAGCATGCAAAACATACATAGTTGGCAATGGATAGTATGTCTCATTTCCCACACACACACACACACACACACACACACACACACATATATATATATATATATATATATATATATATATATATATAAAGAGAGAGGGGTTCATTTTTAAAGTTGAAATCTAGAGTAAAGTTCAAACCTTTTGAATAACATATATGTTAAGTGTACTAAAAACTTCTATCTCATCTTAAAAATAAAGATGGAAAATGAAATGAAAATTTTAAGATCGTAAAACTTATAAATATATTAAATAAATATATATTTTTTTATGTCATTTTAGAAAAGCAGAGGAGATTTTAAGATGGCAGAAACTTGGTAGATATTACAGTACACTACTTTAAGATGGAAATACATTCAACAACTAATCCACTTGCCAATAACAAATGCAAGTAAAATAATTTGCAAAACATAACATATTAGACAATAATGCTAATATGATTGGTTTAGCAATGTATGCAAGCCAACAACAAATGTGTACATTGGAGCAACCAAATTTACATGATGATGTATGCATCACTAACAAAATTTGTTTATACAACGTTGATGAGGATAAATATATTCAACTCCATATGATTGGATTTATTGTCTATTTGACAAGGCTATACGTTAAAATTATTCTCATTTGTATTCAAAATACTATAACATATTTTCCCTGCTCCTTTGAACATATGGCGGAATTGTAGTTTATAATGTATATTTTTCTATCTATAACTAACTAGAAAAAAAATGTATTGTATACACCACGACAAAACTAAACTAAAAATAATGTGTTGTGTATACCACGTTGTTGGGTGCATGCCTATTTTGAGAAGAAAGGCTATTTTGAGCTCAGGCACAGTTTTGAGGAAGGAGTTCTATTTTGGGAAAGACCTAATTTTGGCCAGAAGACCTAATTTTGGAGCATGTGCAATTGAAGGCAAGAAAGCAGCATGCAGAAAAAGAAGGAAAAGCAGCATGCAAGAGGAAAAGCAACATGGCGCACAGGAAGAGAAACCTAATCATTTTAGGGTTATGGTTTTGGATAATGATTGTAACAGCTATAAGCCTAAAAACTAATATAAATAAGAGCCTAGGAGGTCTAGGTCAAGGTTCTTGGATTTTTGGTTGATTGTTCATTAATTGTTCAGCAGTTGTAAGTCTAAAGTTGATATAGAAGAGTCAAGTAGGTCAGATCTTGAGGGTTAGATCACAAGTTGAGGAGCCTGGTGTGATCTAGTTTGCCTCATAGAAGGTCTTAAACCCATTTATTCTTGTAAAGAGGAATATGTAATGTGTGCAACGATATATTGTGCAGCATACCTAATAAAAGAGAAGAGAAGCCAAATCTTTGTGGGCGTATCCCAAAAGGGGGTGAACCACGGTAAAACATGTGTTATGTGTGTTGTTTAGTGCATGTTTACTTTCTGTCAGTGATTGATCTTATTTACCTTCTGTCAAGGAGTGATTTATGAATGAATGGTTAAGCTAGCTATGTTAGAATGCATGCATGGCATGAAAGATGAATAAATCTTAGGAATATTAAATGGATAAGATGATGAATGCATGAAGAAGGTAGAATACAATCCCACATCCCCACTCATTCCTAGACGGAAAGCACTTGAGCATTGCAATCACCCATAAAGGTATCTCAGGTGAGACTGCGCAGTGCACTCTATGCACTGTGTTGCCTTGTGGTTTACAAGGAGGGTCAATAGTTTTAGAGGGTTTTGTTGGAAACCTATTGAAGATCCGAAACTAGGTCAACCCTAGAAGTAGAACAGAAATATAAACCAACAAATGGTTATGTTTCCAGTTGGAACTGCATGGGACTGAGTGGACAGGATCTTTAAAAGATTCGCAGAGAATGAAAGTATAGAAGGGAATGTTTAGACCAAGGAATCCAATGAAGGCATAGATTAAAACATGGTTGAAAACAAAGGAACTTGAGTTTGTTCAGAAGGATAACAGAAACTCTATATTAACACCGCGTAAATATATTGATAAATAAGTGTTTAGTGACCTGCATAAGGTATTTTTCTGTGAGTTCCCGCATTTGTTACAGGAGTGGATATTGAGGTTAAAATATAACCACCTTACAAATCGAATCAGATAGCTAGAGTGGAATCTTGTGGAGATCGTGTAGTTACAACAAGTTAACAACAAATTTACACCCACAATAGATTTCTAGTTAGACAGTGTTGTTACAGGGTTTATCACCAAATTTGCAGTAGATACCATGAAGTCTTGCAGCGCAACAGAGAAGGATTTTCTAAAAGTACCTAGAGGTAGGTATATCATATCATTGTATACTTCAATCAATATTTTATTGTATAACAACGGTGTGATGACCATGGAATTAGACAACTAAAATTCCCTGCGTACATGGGGGAAGGGGGGAAGCACTGACACGAGATGGAAAAATGGAGGAAGAGATGGATAAGGGAAAGAAGAAGGAGGCCATGGACCCCATTATGATGGATGAGGACCAAATAAAGAAAATAATGGAAATAGTTGGAAAGATGCACAGCGGAGCACCCTACCAATATAAGATGAATAATAATAAGAGAGCCATAGCTAATAGAGAGGGCTTGGAAAGTGATGAGGGAGATGTAGAGGATCTTCAGGCTGTGAAGAAGATTGAGGAAATCATGTGCACAACATATGAAAGGAAAACATGAGGTCCAAGGGAAGGAATAGAAGGTAGGACTCCAATCCAGATCCATGTTAGTGTGGAACCTATAACCCCATGTAATATACCAGATATAAAAAATATGAAGAACAGAGATAAAATGCTAGAAATAGAAGAATAAAAACATTATAACCAGAGTAATCACCACAATAACATGAAATGATATAAGAATAACAACAGAAATAGCACTTTGATTCTGAGAGCAATGTTCACGGGCTTCTTCGAGGGGGAAATCTCAAGTCGAGCAGAGCTCTATTACAATAATATCCAATCTAGGGTTCTAATGCCCTCGACTCCTATTTATACTAAATATGTCTATCAAAAGAAGCATCTAGAGGAAGATCCTTCTAGAACTGTAAGCTTCTATTAGGTCTTCTTACATTCGACTTATTCTATTTTATTGCAAGGCCTTATTAATTTTGACCTTTATTACATATGAATGTATTGTTCTACCTATGTGTGGGTTAGGACCCTAACATGTCCTCCCCCTTAAAAACAACCTTGTCCTCAAGGCTTGAGATGTGGAAATTGTTGCAGAATGGTAGTTGGTTCCCAAGTGGCATCTACTGGAGTTGTATCTTTCCACTGGACTAACACTTCCTTGATGGTTCTCTGACGCAGGCGATGCTCATGTTGGTCCAAAACTGTTTGTGGTTGTATCCAAATGGATCCTTCTTCGGCTAAATCGGGAATGTTGGTTTGAATTTGTCACTTAGTTCCAATCACCTTCTGTAAGCATGAAACATGAAAAACAGGATGTAGCTTCGAATGACTGGGCAAAGATAACTGATAAGCCACCTGTCCCACATGCTTGAGAATGGTATAAGGACCATAAAATTTGGGCGCTAACTTCTGACAATGCTCGGCCTTGAGGGAATTTTTCTTGTAAGGTTGCAATCGAAGAAACACTTGATCCCCTTCTATAAATTGACATTCATAACGACCTTGATCTACTTGTTTCTTCATTTGATTATGTGTCATGACCAAATTCTCTTTGAGGGTACGAAGAATAGCCTCTCGAACTGTAAGCTTTTGGTCAACCACCTGGACCTTCAAGACACTAGGTAAGTATGAGAGAACTGAAGTTAGATTTTGTCCATATACCACTTCAAAAGGAGTCATACATGTAGTTGTATGGTATGAAGTGTTGTACCACCATTCAGCTAGGGGAAAATATTGAGCCCACTGATTTTGCTTTTCCAAGGAAAAACACCTCAAATATGTTTCCAAACACTTGTTGACAACTTCTGTTTGACCATCAGTATGGGGATGATAAGTTATGCTGAGATGAAATTGGGTGCCTTGTAGCTTGAATAGTTCTTGCCAAAAATTGTTGGTCAAAGTTGGGTCGCGATCAGAAACAATAGAATGCGGCATGCCATGAAGCTTGAAGACCTGATCCATGAAAAGTTGAGCCACCATGGATGTTGTAAATGGGTGTTGAAGAGCACAGAAATGAGCATACGTGGAAAGGAGATCAACAACCACCATGATGACTGATTTATTTCCCGATTTGGGTAAGCTTGTAATAAAATCCATAGAGATATCCCTCCAAATAGCAGGTGGAATCAAAAATGGTTGTAGTGTGCCCGAAGATTTCATTGTTTCACCTTTGTTGCGTTGACACATGTCACATTCAGCGAAAAAATTACGAATGTCTTGTTTCATAACATCCCAGAAAAAAGAACGTTTGACCCTGTCATAGGTTTTGGTGAACCCGGAGTGCCCCACTATGGGTGTAGAATGAAGCTCAGAAAGTACCATGGATTTAAGTTTTGATTGTTTACTTAAATACAAACGACCTTTGTATCGAAGCTCATCATGGAGCCAAGAGTACCCTGGGGAATCTGGAGCATTGGACTGCAATTGTTGGATCAGATGCGAACTTTTGGGATCTTGTAGCCATTCCTCGAGAACGGCTTGGAGCCAATCTGGTACAATGAAGGAAAGAGAAAAAATGGATCCTTCATCTTCATATTTTTGAGAAAGTGCATCCGCAACCACATTGTCTTTGCCTTTCTTGTAAATGATCTCATAATCATATCCAAAGATGAAATGCTTAGTCACCCATTTTTGTTGCTCCGGGGAGGAAATGCATTGTTCCAGAAAATACTTCAGGCTTTGATGGTCTGTCTTAATTTGGAAGTGTTTCCCCAATACATAAGGGCGCCACAAATCAACGGCATGAAGAATAGCCAACATTTCATTTTCATAGATTGATTTTCCCAGATTCCTTTCAGATAGTTGCTTGCTAGTAAAGGCCAAAGTCCGACCCTCTTGCATAAGGACAGCACCAATTCCTTTCCCTAAAGCATCACATTCCAAGACAAAGGTCTTTGTGAAATCAGGTTGGGCTAGGACTGGAGTGGTGCACATGGCCATCTTCAAGGTTTGAAAATCTTGAGTAGTTGTTGGAGTCCAAGTGAAAGAGTTCTTTTTTAGGAGTGCAGTGAGAGGTGTTGCAATTTTTCCATAATTCTTAACAAACTTGCGATAATAACCTGTTAAGCCCATAAATCCACACAAGATTTTGAGAGTCTTTGGGTGAGGCCAATCTTGCATAGCTTCAATATTTTTAGGATCCACCATGACGCCATCCTTTCCAACCAGATGACCCAAGTACTTGACTTCTAAGGTGCCAAAAGCACATTTAGACTATTTCAGGAAAAGTTGGTGCTGACAAAGTAGATGGAGAACTCAATCCACATGAGCAAGATGGTTTTTCCAGGTTTTTCTATAGATGAGGATATCATCAAAGAAAACTAAGACAAAATGACGGAGAAAAGGATGGAAGACATGATTCATGAGGCTTTGGAAGGTGGAGGGGGAATTACACAAGAAAAAGGGCATGACCAAAAACTCATAGTGGCTCTCATGAGTTCTAAAGGCAGTCTTGGGAATGTCTTCCTCTTTCATACATATCTAGTGGTAGCCACAACGAAGATCAAGTTTAGTAAAGAACTGGGCACCACTCAATTCATCCAGGAGGTCATCAATGACAGGAATGGGAAATGTGTCTTTAATGGGAAGTTTGTTGAGGGCACAGAAGTTAGGAAACATTCTCCAAGAACATTCTTTCTTCAGGACCATGACCATAGGAGAAGAGTAGGGGCTCATACTAGGGTGGATAACGCCTGCATTAAGGAGTTCCTGGACCATTTTCTCAATTTCATTTTTTGGGGAAAAGGGGTGACGATACAGATGGATATTGGGAGGAAGGTTGCCTGGTACAAGGGAAATGGAATGATCATGAACACCACGGGAAGGAGGGAGTCCATGGGGAGTGGAAAAGACCAGTTGATGTTTAGAAAGGATGGATTGGAGGTCTTGCAACACCAAGGGTGTCTCTATTGCTTGTATGGCATGGAGTTGGGAAATAACACCAGAATGACCTTTTTTGAGCAGCTTTTCCATGCGATGGGAACTAATGATCTCAGGTGAACCGGCAGTGATGCCTTGGAACTTATATTGGTGGCCCTCCTAGTCGAATTGCATGGTTAATTCCTTAAAATCCATGAGAATGGGACCCAAAGTCCTTAGCCAGTCTGCACCCAACACAATGTCACAACCGCCCATGTTGATAGCAAACATATGAGATTTCAGGTGGTAGTCACCAATTTGGAGACACACATTTTCACAATGCCCTTCACATTTCATGGAGCCACCATTGGCAATCATGATTTGGAAATTATTGATGGCATGGATGTGGCAATGAGTTTCTTGGGCAATGTGGCGATGAATAAAATTATGGGTGCTTCCACTATCAACCAGAATGATGACCTTACTATGCTTTATGTAACCGATTAGCTTGAGGGTTTGGGGAGCGAAGAAGCCAGTGAGAGCATTGAGGGAAATGACTGGTTCTACTTCGGGAGGTTCTGAGGGAGGGGTTATGTCAGTGGTTTCAAGTGACTCCGACACAAGGGGAGTTTCAACATCCTCTTCTGAAATTTCCTCAGAGATGGCCATAAAAAGAATTTTTTCTTTACACTTGTGGCCCGGGAAATATTTGTCATCACAATTATAACAAAGTCCTTTGAGTTGGAATTCATCCATTTCACCCCTGGTCAATTTTTGGATCTTTAGTGGAGTGGAGGGAGTAGTGGGATTGACTGGTTTAGTGTGAGGGATAAAGGAGGGTTTCCGGTTTTGAGAAGATACAACCTAGTGTGATTCTTTATCTCTTTTAGTAGCCTCTTCCCAACTCTGAAGCTGAGCCATGAGGACATGGGCTCTAATCTCATCCTTGAGGCCACTGATAAAACACTCTCGGAAAAAGGCATCAGACATGCCCTCTGTTCGAAAATCCAGGTGCTCAAATGCAGCTATAAAGTCTTACACTATTCTTAATTGTTTCAACTTTTTCAAACAGCCCAAATGGTTGGTGTCAGTGTCAAAGTGTTCATAAAGCTCTGCCACAAAGTGTGTCCAAGTAGTATACCCTTGACGGGAAGTTTTTCTCCATTGCCACCTTTGCCAACGTTCTTGATCTAGATGGAGAACACCATACTGGAGTTTGTCCAAGTCATATGTAATGTCATCTAAAGAGAAATAATGTTCCATTTGGGTTACCCAACCAGTGGGATCGAAGCCATCAAATTTGGTCACATCCACCCGCGGGAGGCATATGTCACGTTGAAAGTGATGGTGTTGATAGTTATGGGAATGAGAGGAATTTTCAGCTTCAGTATGTCGAGGTGGGTCAGATAAAGGGTTATTTGTAGGGATATGCAACTTGGTGCAGAGCATCGAAATGACAGATTCAAGTTGGGTGGTTAGGTCCTGTTTGATTTCCTCCATTGGCGACTGCATGGTTGTATTGATGGTGGTGACATTGGCATTGAGTTGTTTCACTTCTTGTTGGGTCTTGGTGAAATTAGATTGCAAGGTATTGAAGCGAGCTTCCAATTCTTGGCTATGGGTATGGGCCATGATGACGAGGGAGCCGAAATGGGGTGGGTGGGGTCAAAACTTTTGCTGAAAAATGATATGTATGAATATGATAAGGGAAAAGAGATGAATCCAATGGATTAGGTCTCAAATAATGGGGCAAAAATTTCCAGACTTTTACTACAGTGATGAAATGCCCAAATTCTTAACCAAGAAGAAATCTGTAGTTCTTTGGCAACCCAAACACAGTTGCGCGGCAATAAATCTTGTATGTTTTAATTTGTTTATGTTTCTGTCCCCAAGCGTTAGGTATCAAGGCTTCTACAGACAAGGGTTTTACCTGTTCTATAGCTCTCTGATATACGTGCGGGATCCAACAGTAGTACTCGGCCCAATATCTCAGGGCACTAAGGAAACTAGATCGTACCCTTCGACGTACTACCCGACTACCCAGGTACTAGAGAGTATCTTCCCGAGTGTTGTTCTCGGTGGCACTATAGTAGTCAGGCAGTCGATCGGTTTATCTAAAGAGGGCTTCAGGTAATCTAGGTCGACCCGTACACAGGTGTTGTCCGATGCGCTACCACTCGAAGGGGTTCCAACAGGGTTACAAGGGTGGCCAACAGATGTGCGCTTAAGTACCACTTGTATTTTCTGCATGTATGAATCCCTCAACTGTGGGTTTATGAGCATAACGACAGATCTTTGTGGCTTAAAGACGTTGGAATACATCTCTACCTTGAAAACAATTTACCCACAATTTATGTCGAGGAAAGTGCTCTGATACCACTTGTAATATACCAGATATAAAAAGTATGCAGAACAAAAATAAAATGTTAGAGATGGCAGAATAATAACAATATAACCAGAACAATCACCACAATAACATGAAATGATATAAGAATAACAACAGAAATAACACTTTGATTCTAAGAGCAATGTTCATGGGCCTCTTTGAGGGGGCAACCTCCAGTCGAGTAGAGCTCTATTACAATAAGATCCAAGCTAGGGTTCTCATACCCTCGACTCATATTTATACTAAATATGTCTATCAAAAGAAGCATCTAGAGGAAGATCCTTCTAGAAGCGGAAGCTTCTATTAGGTCTTCTTACATTCAACTTATTCTATTTTATTACAAGGCCTTATTAATATTGACCTTTATTACATCCGAATTGTTAGGGTCCTAACCCGCACATAGGTAGAACAATATATTCGGATGTAATAAAGGTCAATATTAATAAGGCCTTTCAATAAAATAGAATAAGGAGGATGTAAGAAGACCTAATAGAAGCTTTCACTTCTAGAAGGATCTTCCTCTAGATGTTTCTTTTTAGTATAAATAGCATTCGAGGGTATGAGAACCCTAGCTTGGATATTATTGTAATAGAGCTCTGCTCAACTAGAGGTTGCCCCCTCGAAGAGGCCCATGAACATTCCTTTAAGATTCAAAGTGTTATTTTTGTTATTATTCTCATATCATTTTAGTGTTATTGTGGTGAATGTTCTGGTTATATTGTTGTTATTCTTCCATTACTAGCATTTTATTTATGTTCTGCATACATTTTATATCTAGTATATTACAAGTGGTATCAGAGCACTTTCCTCGGCAGGAAGTGTGGGTTAATTTTTTTTTCAGGGTAGAGACGTATTCCGGTGTCTTTAAGCCACAGAGATCTGTCGTTACACGCATAAACCCGTGGTTGAGGGATTCATACATGTAGGAAATACAAGTGGTACTTAAGCGCACATCTGTTGGCCACCCTTGTAACCCCTGTTGGTACCCCTTCGAGTGGTAGCACATCAGACAGCACTTGTGTATGGATCGGCCTAGATTACCTGAAGCCCTCTTTAGATAAACCGATCGGCCGCCTGACTGCTATAGTGTCACCGAGAACAACACTCGGGAAGATACTCTCTAGTACCTGGGTAGTCGGGTAGTACAGCTAAGGGTACGGTCTATCCTCCTTAGTTAGTGCCCTGAGATATTGGGTCGAGTACTACTGTTGGACCCCGCACATATATCAAAGAGCTATAGCACAGGGGAAACCCTTGAATACCTAACCCTTGGGGACAGAAACATAAACAAATTAAAACAGACAAGATCTATTGCCGCGCAACTTTGTTCGGGTTGCCAAGTAAATACACGTTTCTTTCTGGTTAAGCATTTGGGCATTTCCTCTCTACAGTATTCTTCAGACTGGAGTATAACTCCACAGGAGTATAACTTCGTCATTATCACATTCATCCATATCATTTTTCGGAAAAAAAAATTGACCCCGCCCGCCCCTTTTTAGTTCCCCCATCCTCATGGCCCATTCTCGTAGCCAAGACTTGGAAGCTCGCTTCAACACCTTGCAATCTGGTCTCATCGAGACCCAACAAGAAGTGAAACAACTCAGTGCCAATGTTGATGCCATCAATACAACCATGCATTCCTCAATGGAGGAAATCAAACAAGACCTCACCACCCAGCTTGAATCATTCTTTTCGGCACTCTGCACCAAACTACATATCCCTATAGATAACCCTTCCTCTTCCTCACCTCCACATACTGAAGGTGACCATTCCTCTCATCCCCATAAATTTCAGAACCATCACTTTCAACGTGACCTACACATTCCACGGGTGGATGTGACCAAATTTGATGGCTCGGACCCCACTGGTTGGGTAACTCAAATGGAACATTATTTCATATGACTTGGCCAAACTCCGGTATAGTGTTCTCCATCTAGATCAAGAACGTTGGCAATGGTGGCAATGGAGAAAAACTTCTTGTCAAGGGTATATTGCTTGGACACACTTTGTGACAGAGATTTATGAACGCTTTGACACTGACACCAATCATTTGGGTCGTTTGACAAAGTTGAAACAATTAGGAACAGTGGAAGACTTTATAGCTGCCTTTGAGCACATGGCTTTTAGAACAGAGGGCATGTCTGATGCCTTTTTCTGAGAGTGTTTTATCAGCGGCCTCAAGGATGAGATTTGGGCCCATGTCCTCATGGCTCGGCCTCAGAGTTGGGTGGAGGCTACTAAAAGAGCTAAAGAAGAAAAACAGGTTGTATCTTCTCAAAACTGAAAACCCTCTTTTATCCCTCACCCTAAACCAGTAAATCCCACTACTCCCTCTGCTCCACTAAAGATCCAAAAATTGACCAGGGTTGAAATGGTTGAACGGCAACTCAAAGGACTTTGTTATAATTGTGATGACAAATATTTCCTGAGACACAAGTGTAAAGAACAAAATCTTTTTATGGCCATCTTCGAGGATATTTCAGAAGAGGATGTAGAAACTCCCTTTGTGTCTGAGTCACCTGAATCCACTGACATAACCCCTCCCTTAGACCCTCCCAAAGTAGAACCGGTCATTTCCCTCAATTCTCTCACTGGCTTCTCCGCTCCCCAAAACCTCAAGCTAATTGGTTACATCAAGCATCAGAAGGTCATCATTCTAGTTGATAGTGGCAGCACCCATAATTTTATTCATCGTCGCATTGCCCAAGAAACTCATTGCTACATCCATGCCATCAATAATTTCCAAATCATGATTGCCAATGGTGGTTCCATGAAATGTGGAGAGCATTGTGAAAATGTGTGTCTCCAAATTGGTGACTACGGCCACCTGAAATCCCATATGTTTTCTATCGACATGGGAGGTTGTGACATGGTGTTGGGTGCAGACTGGCTAAGGACTTTGGGTTCCATTCTCATGGATTTTAAAGACTTAACCATGAAATTCGACTAGGAGGGCCACCAATATAAGTTCCAAGTCATCATCGTCGGTTCACCTAAGATCATTAGTTCCCATCGCATGGAAAATCTGCTCAAAAAAGGTCATTCTGGTGTCACTACTGCATTTGGGTCAAATTCCGACGGCACGTTCGACGCAATTGCCACTTTCTATTGTCGGAAGACCGACAAACCTCGGACCCCCTCAAACGTCGTTTCACATGACGTCGTTTGTCCGACGACCTAGTTTTCGTCTATATTGCGACGTTTCAAACGTGGCAAGAGAGACGTTGCAAACGTCGCAAGACCGACGTTTCAAACGTGGCAAGAGCGACGTTGCAAACGTCGCAAGACCGACGTTTCAAACGTGGCAAGAGCGACGTTGCAAACGTGGCAAGAGCGACGTTTCAAACGTGGCAAGAGCGACGTTTCAAACGTGGCAAGAGCGACGTTGCAAACGTCGCAAGACCGACGTTTCAAACGTGGCAAGAGCGACGTTGCAAACGTCGCAAGACCGACGTTTCAAACGTGGCAAGAGAGACGTTGCAAACGTGGCAAGACCGACGTTTCAAACGTGGCAAGAGAGACGTTGCAAACGTGGC